>RCUC01154602.1:0-17214 GCA_003697995.1 Taxidea taxus jeffersonii
TCAGTGAGTGGCCCTTTCTCTAGGCCTCACTGAGCTGTAAAATGAGGGAAACGACAGAGCTTGATCCCAGAGGTCCGCAGTCCTCTGGTCCCAGGTACCAGGAGCCTAGTGGGGACAGGCATTCGTACCTAACCGCGTAGAGACCCCTGGGGATTCCCCTGTGAACCCCGGGGTCTGCAGATACGTATGCACGTGAATAATGCAGATGTTCCAGCTCGGGAAGTGTTGGTGAGAATGCGGGAGCCCTAAGGTGCGGGGGCAGCAGCTGCGCCCACAGGGCTCTCTGGGCTCCCGGGCTTGGTCAGCGCGCTCCCACCCGCGTTTATTTCCACTGTCTCGGAAGGCGTTCCCGGGACGCCGTCCTGTCCGCGGCCGCTCCGGTGGCCTCCCAGTTCCTCTCTCTTTCTCCCTGGTTGCGATACTCCTGAGAAGGGAAGTGTTCCAAACTGCAACTGAGTGGCGTTGTTGCGCTGGCAGCCGAGCTTCCCAGTCCCCCAACGAGAGAGAGAGAGAGAGAGAGAAGAGGAGAGAGAGACGGGGAAGAGAAGGGGGGGTGTGTCTGCGTGCGAGAGAGCGCTCGGGAGCAAAGCAGCTGGAAAATGCCCAGAAATACTTTCACAGCGGTCAAGCTGGGAACCCCCTGCGTGTCTTCCCCCTCCCCGCCCCTCCTGGCCTAGGCCCCGACCGCCCCCCGCCAAGAGGGTGTGTGCCCCACCTGCCACCAGGCCAGCTCAGGGTGGTGGCGGTGGGGGGCGACGGTGGGGGGTGTGGCAGCGCGCGAGGGTGAGAACCCGGAGGCGGCGGGGCCCTGGGCCGGGCTGCCCGCGGGGCCGCGCGGCAGCCTCCCCCCCGCCGCCGCCGCCGCCTCTCCCTCCTCCCCCTCCGCCGCCGCCGCCGGTCGCCTGTCTCCGCGCTGGGCATGTCTCGGGAGCCGAAGCGGCCCGGGCCGCGGGGGCTCTGCGGCGCATGGACGGCGGCGGCGCCGGGCGAGCAGGGGGAGGAGAAGGCGCAGGCGGCGGAGGAGGCGGCGACCTGCGGCGAGAGGCACCGGCGGCGCGAGGGGACGGCCGGCTGCCGGCGAGGCTCCGGCCCCACTACTTTTCCGTAGCCTCCCTGCCTCAGCAGCACGGCCGCCGCCGCCGCCGCCGCCGCCGCCGCCACGGCCAGGGCCACGGCCGCCGCCCGCGGGGCCGCCGCTGAGCGCCGCGCACGCCCGCACTCACTCCCGCCACCCCACGCACACGCACACCCCCCGCCCTCCCCACGCCCCCCACCCCGGGAGGGGGGAGAGAGGCAAAAAGTAAGAGAGGAAAAAAAATAGCAGGAAGATGGCGCCCACCAAGCCCAGCTTTCAGCAGGATCCTTCCAGGCGAGAACGGTAACACTTTTCTGTTTATTGAACCTGCCGCCGGGGCGGCTGCTCCCGCCGCCGCCGCCGCCGCCTCCGCCGCCGCCGCCGAGGTGGCGGGGCCCGCTCCGCAGTCCGCCTCCTGGGCCGTGAGCCCACGGGGACCCGGTCTGCGGGCTTGCGGCTCAGCGCTCGCCCGCGGTCCCCCAGCGCATTGTCCGCCCGCGGCGGCTGCGGCAGCGAGCGGGCTCCGGCGGTGGCGGCGGCGGCCGCGCCAGGCTCCCCGAGCAGTCGCACCTCCTCGGCTCGGCGAATGGAGTGACTCGCTGACAAAAAAAAAAAAAAAAAGAAAAGAAAAGAAAGAAAAAAAGAAAAAGAAAGAAAAGAAAAAGAGAGAAACAAACAAAAAAGAGAGAAGGGGCTGCTGTGTGACGAGGAACAGCAGTGAGGGTGGGGGGCCGGGGGATCCCCGGGGCCGCCGCAGGTCCCTTGGCAGCTGCTCTCTAGGAAGGAATGAGGCTGGGGAGGGGGAGGGAAGGCAGGCGAGAAGGGGGAGGAGGAGAGGAGGTGGAGAAGGAGGAGGAGGAGGAGGCCGGGGGCGGGGAGCGGAGCTCGCGCCAGGCCCGGAATGTGTCGCGGAGGGGCTGTCTCCGCGCGGAGCAGCTAGGCCGGGCCGGGAGGAGAGAGGCGCGCGGCCGCCGCCTCCCCGCCGCCCAGGCTGCGCCCTTAGCCTCGGCAACTTGTGGGTCTCCTGCTTTGCCCTGCTTTGCGCTCATCATGCCCTCCTTTCCACTCCCCCGCTCCCCAAAGGAAAAAAAAAAAAAAAAAAAGAAAAAGGAAGAAGAAAACCCTCAAATCCAAATTAGCGAGTAAACAGCGAGATTCAAAATGTGCCAACAGTTGGAACGTCTATGCCCCGTTAGTTACTGTTTGGGGATCTGTGTTTTAAAAAAGTTCCTGGTGAGAATTGCATATCCAGGCAAGGGGCTCAGCGGAGCATGTCTGTTTGAAGTTAGTTAAACTAAAGCCAAAGGGAAAGGGAGTTTGTATTCAAAATATCCTTAACCGTCCTACGTGAATGGCATTGTTAGACTGCATAGTAACTAAGCACCCCCGCCCCCCCGCCCCACGTGGTTTTCCCTCCTGCTGTCCACCCAGCCTACTTTGTTTGGAATCCTATGTGCTATTAATTGGCAGTGTTAATGACATTAATTGCATATAGCATATTGGTTTGGGCAAAGTACCTTTTTCTGTCTTCGAAGAAGTGCTCAGTAGGAAGTATAAAATGTTACCCATTGCTACATGAGGAAAACAAATGCTGGTAGATACATGGCCCCTCCCCAACTTTCCTCTTAGGTTTAAGTGAACTTCAGAAAAAAAAATGAGGGAAGTCCATAGTAGTTGCAAAGATTTAATTATTATTCATGGGAGGTTTTATTTTTTGATACAACATTGCATTTAACCTATAGTTTACATCAAGAAGAGGGTAGAGAGGTTTTTAAACAAGCTACTCATTAGAAAGCTTCAGTTGCACTATTGCTTGTTTCCTTCACACAACAGGGACAGCAGAATTGGCAGGATTAAGGGAAAAATTTTGTTGGGTAGCTACATAATTGATTAATTCTAAACTCTGGATAATTTCTATGTAAATCCTATACCTGAAAGTAAATCACGCATGATCCCGCTTTTAAAGATGTTGAATGTGTGTAGCATTGTCTGACAACTCATACTAGCTAAAAAGAATATTCAGTGTTTTATGAAGAATTTACATATTAAGTACTTTGCTCTTGGTAGATAAGAAAAAAATTTTTCAGAGCATTGTGCAGGTCTTTTAATAATGATTTTTTAAAATTTAACATGGTGATGAATACTTTTTCCGATCAGAAGTTTATAACTGATTTCCTTCCTCTCTTCCACCCGTCCTCCTTCCCCAGTTCTGTTGGTAGTAAATGTATTTACTGGGATGGCCCCAGTAATCTCTCTAGCAGAGGCCTATTTGTGTGCCATTTTGGGAATTTTTCTGAGATAGAAATCTTGAAGATAGAATTAATTTCTAGAGGAAACTTCATAGCCTGTGCATGAGCGCGTTCTTTATCACCTGTCTCCATTTGGCATTCGAAGAAGGTAAATCAAAGTGCGCGATTTGTTATTCTGCTCCACTTGAGAGCTGAACTAAATAACACTTGGTCTGAAATTCTGATTGAAGTTGTAGGAGGATATACTGTATTTAATTTAATGCCCTTTAATAGCAGCTTCTTGTTCAGCTCGGATGCTGTCATTTTAAAGGTTGGATCTGAGAAGGTTTAACCTGTAGGGAGAGGGAGGAGTAATAACGAGGTAGGGGGCAGAAGGAGCGATATAGAGGAAAGGAGGTATAAACTAAATGTTTCAAACAGTAATAACCGCAAACTTGGCCCGTTATCTAAACAGTTTTTTTATGCCCCAGAGGGTTCACTTTGTTATTAGGGCTTTAAATGCTCTTAACACTTTAAGTGTAAACATTACACGTTAGTTGATTTGGTTTTGTAATGAGAAATGGAAATTCAGATGGTTTGGTCAGGAGGGGGTTGGTTTTCATAGTTACTTGCTTCAGCTAAGTAGTCGTTTCACCTTTATGTGGATTTTGTGCCTGTTACTTGTCGGTTTGTAGTAGTATTTCTCTGTAACAGTTGAACACTAATATCTTTATAAAAGATCACTTTCTGTGGACATGCTTTAGGTGGTATCCTCCCATTTATTTACAAAATGGTTCCCAAATCACTGATTTCATAAAGGCATTTATGGACACTACTCTTTACTGCTTTTCAAATACAGCAGTAACACAAACTTATATATACATATAAAGACATTTTTTTTTCAATGGTCTTGTTGTTAATTTATGAAATATCTGACCTGAGTTTAGTAACACAGTACAAAAGTCATTTCCTTCTAATAATGTTTACAGAGTGAGTTTTGGAAAAAGAAGCTTCTTCTTAATGATGTCTTTGGTTACTATTTAGTGCTGCTTAAATTTCTTTGACTCTTACACACAGAATGAGCCTGAGAGCCTGAGAGCACAAGCTGAAAACCTTGTATTTAAACTTGCTCGATTTTTCTTTAAACTCCACTAGGCTGCAAATTATGTAGCTCTACCACAGAGCTTTTCCACTATGTGGATGTATAACCAAGAAAAGTAGACAGATAGAAGTGTCAAGCATGTGATGTGCCCATACTGGTTTGCAAAGCATATTCCAGTAGGATTCAGGGCATTTGGTTTAAAAAGTGAAGGTGGTGGTGACTTTTTTGGGGGGAGGTATTTCTTTTTACATTGTAAGCTTAAACACAGAGTGATAAATGATGATATGCGTTGTCTAACACTTGCTTATATATAAATAGCTCCACAAGATTGCTTAAATGATAATCGAAAATATGAAATAGGATGGCCTTCATATCACAAGGCCAAGGGTCTACAAATGGAAAAACTGAAATAATGAAATATTTCCAAGGCAACAGACTGTCAACAAGAACTGTAATGCATGGGCATATCATAGAACCACAGGAGAGGATATTAGATCGTATGGCTCTGGAGCCAGGAGTTATAATGACCTTTATTATGTAGGACCCTCCCACATTACAGCATTTTTTCCGTATTACCAATCTCTGGTTTATGATTAGAGAGACAAATAGCTACTCTGAATCTATAATATGCCAGGTACTAGATTTGATTCGTTACAAGGAGCAAGCTTGACATCAGTATTACTTGATGCTTTTGTTAAAAAAAAAAAAAAAAAGTTGCTAGTGGTATTATGAGTAGTTTTGGTCCCTGTCTTAAAAATATGGCTTTTATTTGACCAAAAGTGATGTGAAATTACTATCTCAGCAATGATTTGGTAAGAATTGCATTGTGGTCTAAATACAATCTATGCGTCGGAACGGTTTGGTATTTTTAGTGATACGAAGTTTGGTTTTCCCCTGAAATTCTACACAACGGTTGCCCCTACAATAGAGCTATTTTATGAGAATGCCAGAGTTTCCATGAGCCCCTCAATACTTTTACTGTGTCCCAGATCTTAGTCTGGGTGGAATCTAGTGACATGTTAAAATTGCATCTGTTTGAAATGGGCCCTGATGTGTAGGATCTCCTGCTCTGTGGTGAGGTTTTCTATGACAAGATGTATAGATATGTGCTTTTGTAAAGCAGCACTTTTGGGGGACGATTTAGGCAGTGTAGCTTTCATTTACTTTAAATCTGCAGAGCTTTATATTTTGTGACATACTTGTGGGGGATATGCCACAAATATTTCTAAATCTCTCCTAGTAATGTTTTCCCCTATGCACTTTCTTAAGTGCTTTGCTATTAATAATGACCCCTGTGTAAACTTTAGATAGTCTGTTTCTGTTTTCTTATTTTCCTGCATTCCTGTGAATCTCTTTCATCTGCAGAAAGCTACTCCTTAAATTTAAAGAAAATTGAGCACCCATGAGAGTGGAACCGGCCCCTCCTATGATGTTTACATGGCCACTTTTTCTACAGTGTAACATTTCATTATTTGGGTTAAATCTTTAAAAATTTTGCATTATGTAGGCTGAGATTCAAACTTCAGGTGTTTTACAGAAATTCCTTAATTGTTTGCACTAGATAGGGCTGAAGCATAGTGAAAGAGTTGGTATGTTAAAAATTTAGTTGATTAAATATTAATTTTAAAATTTAAATGCTACCAAAGTTTCACATCATGGAATATATGAAACTTGAAATATTTTAATCTATACTATGATGTATACTGATATTTAAATCTGTACTTCTAGAATTTATGGAATTCAGTTACATTGCTTTGCATTTAATGGTGTTAGTATTTTCACAGTAAATAGTACCCCCCCCTTTTTTTTCCTCATTGGGCAGTGTAATAAACCAACTGTAACTGAATGGTATTTTTACTGCTCTGGGCCCCATTAGTGTGAATAGGATGTTTGCACTATTAAGTTTGATAGAACCTTAACATAGCTAGAATAATTTGCAGTAATATTAGTAATACTATAGTGCATAAGCAGGACATAGCTTAGTAAGAGTAAAGTGATTACTACTGTATCTGAAATGACTAGGGTAGTGACAAGATTAAACAGCACTTGAAGTTGTTGTCTGTATAGATTTCTAGAGCATGATGTTTTGGTATACATTAGGGCATAATGTATTTGCAGTCTTGTGCACAAAATCATGAGATACAGGATGAAAATCGCATATCACTAGTGCTTGTGGCCTTTGAGTATAATTATTGATTGGTTCATTCACTCAGCCTTATTTATTGAACCTTTCCTATGGACAGTTGTGACATGTGCCAGAGATAGAAGTTAACAATACTCGGTAAGAGCAGTTGCTCTGGCCATAGACTTGTCCTTATTTCAGACACGCAAAATACTGTAGAGAGCCAGAAAACACCCCTTATTGCAAGAGGAGGAAGTGCAGAATTCAGAGAAATATATATAAAGCTCTCTATCTCTTTGGACTTCGGTTAGTTTAGTGTTCTGGGTGGGGGGTAGGGGAAGGGTAGGTATCCAGGTTGTAAAATATTGTAACTAATGACTGTAAAATGACTAGTGGTTTTGGAGAAAAGACAGAAAAGATGAAATATAAATGTAAGTGAAATTATAGAAGATTTTTAGAAACAGTCTTTGGAGGGATTAAAAAATAAAAATAGATCACACATGATAATGATCAACGGTTATTGGGCACTGCCATGTTTTGGGCCCTGTATTAAAGACCTTTTTGGTCAAGAAAATAGATGCTAATCTTCCCAAGGAAGGTAGTAGAGATAGGGACTGAATTTGGGTTTGTCTCTGTAGGAACCTACCTTTCACAGCAGTGTGCAGGTGTCTCGTTTTTGGACTTTGCAGCACCAGGGATCTTTGGGCGGATGCCAGAGAGCTCTTGTGGCGGGTAGACCGCATGCACTATGGATAGTGACCTCGACCTCTGTTTCTTGGTCGTTCGTCCCATGTTCGGAGAACTTCAGAAATGCAATGTTCATGAAGTTAGAAGAATTCATGTTTAAATGATTTGCCCTCTACTCTTTCACATTCTTTCACATTGTTTTGTGGGCAAGTTCCACAGCTCTATGCACTTCAGGGAAGACTTGCTAAGGAATGGGTTTGTTTTTTTTTTAAGATTTTATTTATTTATTTGACAGAGAGAGATCACAAGTAGATAGAGAGGCAGGCAGAGAGAGAGGAGGAAGCAGGCTCTGCTGATCAGAGAGCCCGATGTGGGGCTCCATCCCAGGACCCTGAGATCATGACCTGAGCCAAAGGCAGAGGCTTAACCCACTGAGCCACCCAGGCATCCCAGAATGGTTTTTAGAAGAATCAGTTTGCTGCATGCACACACCTCTTAGGCCATAGACCATGAAGTACCCCGGGACCTCCTCAGCTCCTGTTATCCATGCCTCAGAGTGTGCCACAGTTTGTCTAAAGCTTACCATTGAGGCATTCTTATTTTGTGAGTTTTGCCACTGAGTGGGTGGAAACAGCCTCACAGACTTTCTGATAACACAGGTTGGTACTTAAGTGTATTTCTGGATATTGTCTTTTAAAATATGTAAGGACTCATACAAGTTGGCCTCCTGCCAAGTTATGTGGCATTATAATAATAACAGTAAACCTTTATATAGCAGTATGGGCCAGGTACGAGTCTAAGGGCTTTACATATATTAATTAACCCATTTAATTAAAAACTTGTTAAAAATGGACCACAATAAATGCATAAATGATAATTTCTCATTATTTAGTCTCTCTTCCTTTCTGGACTCACACAGATACTTGTGGCATCTTGAAGAAGGGAGAGTCTTTGGTAACATTTTAATTTCTTTAAGGCCAGGAATCCTAGGGGTTGGGCGGGCATGTAACAGTTCTTTGACAAAAGCTGTACTTCGGAAAACTTTGTAACATCTGACACCATTACTGCTCATTTGTAGAATGTCTGCTAGATTTGAGGTACTAGACAAGCATACCACATTTATCTTTACATTTTTGGATGTAATAGTGTCAACCAAATAGCTTAAAAAAAAAAAAAGTATAGTAGGAATTCCAGACGTAGAAAGGACTAGATTAGGGGTGCTTGAGTATTTGTGCTTGAGAGAACTAAGTGTTTTGCTTGTGTATTTTAATAAAATATTCACTTTTACATTCAGAAAATCTCTTGTTTACATAAAGGATAGGTTGCCTTATAAAATGTTGGAAAGGGCTCATTTAGAGAGATGTTTTGCTAAAAATATTGAAGATAAAAAGCAGCAGTCAATAGGAAGAATAAGTGAAAAATAAGCTACAAAATTTAAAATAGCATTCAGATCATCTTAAAAGAAATTACTTCTGATTACAGTATTTTTATTATCATCAGTATGCTAATGCAGAATTAAAGGGCTCTGACTTGGGTACCTAGGTTATATATAACATTAAAGCTTAAGTCTTTATCACATATTTTAGAAAGTAGTGCCACATAGCATTTTAAGACCACTTTATGGAATCATCGGTCATTTCAGTTATATCCCATTACTTCTGATAGACGGGGGCTTTTTCATTGGTAAGATTTATAAGAAGAATTTTATTATAAAGAAAAATGTAATATTGGATTAAGGGTCATCTTTATGTGACTATAGCTCAAATCAGCACCCTCTTACCCTCCAATCTATGAATTTTCCTTTCCACTATGGTAACACTATGGAAAAGGATACTAGTTCTAAACTTCATCCAGGAGCACTTTATTCAGAAAGAGTACAGTATTTTGGTAGGGGCAGATGGAATGATTGAAACTGCGGAACTTCTCTCTCTGGTCCTAGAAAATGGAGACATCAAAGGATAAGGGTATTTTTAGTAACTAATATGGATTGCATTTATTGAAGGAGTATTTTTCCTATACAAATAATTTATTCCTCAGAATCTATTTCTGAAAAACATATATATTGTATTCAATATGAATGGAATTTTTTTATTGCACAAGTCTGTATACCCTGTGTAAAATCATATAAACATACATAAAACCTACATGTATACTGTTAACAACATAACATATATGAAATATAAATCATATCTATCATATTTGTATTATATCTACCTAAAATGCAAAAATGTTACAAAGATATCTTGAACATATTATAAATGTCTTACTTCAGATCGAGTTAAATTTACATATAGGCAGTGAATTGGTGACTTTTTTGTTTTCCTAATGCTGTAAGGAAAAGTAGGCTCATCATTTTTTTTTTTACACATTTTTATTGTTCTGTGTAAATGTAATTTGTTAATCCTGTGAAATTTGTCATAGATAAATTTGCTTGGATTATCTTGTCACCACCGTATCTGCATTCTTTTGTTCATTGCTTATTCATAATTTAACAGTCTGGCAGTGAGCCTTTTTGGGATGCTCACAAAAGATATATGACCTCTACCAGCTGCTACTATAACCTGCAGAATGCACAGCAAGACATTAGAAACGTGAGGATTCCTCTACTGATTAAAGTGCTCTTCATTTAAACAGTCTGTTCATAAGAATCTCAGGAATCTCTTGCTACCAGCAGTTTTGATTTTTTTTTTCTTCCTAGCAAAATTAGTTCAAAAAATTGAATCTTCATTTGGTATGATTTTTTTTTAGGCAATCCAAAAGAAATTAATTTCTTGAATTCTGCTGCTTCTTTATGACCAAAGACTCAAAAATCTGACATTTGGGCATGTTAAAGTTCTCCAGAAACAGTTTTACTGGCCAAGGAAGAATAGAGAGTAGAATGGCTATATCACATCCCAATCTTAGAAGAAATGGTTGGTTTAATCCTACTCGAAACCAGGCACTTTACAGTTTATATTCTAAACAGCCTATATTATGTGGTATGTGGCAGACATTAAAAATAGAATGTTACTTGAGGTGCAACCACATCTTTAGGTTTTCATTATTCTGAATTAGTTTAGCATATGAATTTATTCTCATCCCCCCTTCCCCCCAGAAATCAGCAGATCAGTTTATGAGTAATGGCTAGTTTTTGCCTCTCTTCTGTGCAAGCATATGATTACAGTTCAAAATAATTCATTGCTAATCCATGCAGTATTGGTTCATCTCCATCACTCTGTTCTGTGATTAGAGCCTCAGGCCTGCTGCTTTGCTTTCCGCCCTGATTTTCTTTAACTGCAACCCTTGTTTTAATATAGTTCTGTAGTCACCACTGTCCTGTTCGCCCCTCTCCATCCCTCATATATATCGATTGCAGTAGATTAATATTTATTTGAAGCTATTTTTCAGACTTTGTGAAAAATGTATTCATTTCTTACTGTGAATCTTCATCTAAAGGGAGGGGGAGAGGGAAGATGTAAGACTCAGGTACGCCACTCTTCTTACCAAGTGAAGCTGTTGCTTTTCCAACCTTCATTCTTTGCTTTAGTCACTGTTTGTTCTTTATACACAAATCAGGAAGTTTAATTTCCTTGAAAAAAATTTAGATGAAGCTGTAGTGTTAACAGTTGAACTCTTGTTCGTAACAGTTCTAAAATGGCTTTCTGCATTTCCTGAGTACATACCAGAGTCAGTGCAATCACCATAATATACATTGATCAGCTTGCATTGAATATTTCCAGACAAGGCCACAAAGCTATCATTTTCCTTAACATCAAAATTTGCCAATTTCACCAGAAGGTCATCTAACAGATTTTTTAAAGACTTTGTTTCAGATCTCAGTAGTCCAGTGTTCCTTTTAATAATTACTTTCGTCTCATTGTAGCTGTGTGTTTGAAAGTGTAGGTCAATGAGGATGATTGCATTCAGAATTTCATGATCTGTGTAGTGGAACAAATTGAAAGCAAAGCCTGTATCAATCACTGTGAAGGGAGGGTTAATTGTTACCGCTTCTCAAGCCTCTGGACAGATAAACCAGTAATGAAATACTTATTGCTCTGATATGTGAATGCTGAAGGATGAAACAATGGAAACAGAAGCAGTCTTCAGAGATAACCAAAAAGGCAAAGAAAAAAAAATAACAAACCGGGTGAAAGTATGGAACTATGCGCTGCATTAACTCTCTTAAAAGTAATACTGTTTTTAGCTTCCTACCCATCTTTTTCTGGCAGGTTAGGGCAGTATCATATATCAGGTTGCTAAAGCCAAATAAGAATATAAATGGAAAACTCTCTTTCTGTAAAAATTAAAAAAAAAAAAAACAAACCCCAAAACAAAACCAAACCCAAAACGTACAGTCCTAGGCTTTATATGAACTCTGCATATTTTATGAAAATAATGTTTGAGTTACTATTTAAGGTTTTCTCTCAAAAAAACTATTGATTCTACATATGTTAAATATTATACATGCATAAGTGGCTTAAATTCCAGAATGTTTTAAAGGATTGTTTTGTTATCTTTGAAGAGATTTTGGAATTATTGGCCCATTGTAGACCAAAGCATAGAGGAAATTGTGAAATATATAAAGAAACAGTCAAATAAGAATTAGTGTTGCAAAGAAATCATGAGATTAGAGTAAACACATTTAACCATTTCTTCCATATGAACTTAACATTTAAGCATCTGTTAGTTACTTATATGTTGAAATATATGCAAAAATATTTAGCCAAATTGAAGTCTTAGGCCCATGACAATCATCTCAACACAGTGGGTAGTTCTGAAAATTAATGAGAATGATAATACTGTAAAGACTGTTCCAGAGTTTGCCCAAATTCATTATCTAAGACTCTTGTTAAGAACATCTCAAAGAATTTTAACCAGGAAAATATATTAATGGTTCGAAAGCATTTTCAAAACCCTGAATTATAAAAGTATAATGGAATTATAGATGCAAGAGTTATAGTTAGCAACACAGATAGCAGAAGACATTATGATGGCAGATTTTTCCACAACCTATATATTCCTTTTGTACACGGTTTCATATGTAGGGTTTAAATCTCACACATTATTTTTTTTTGTTTTGTTTTTAGGGCAAGAAAATCAGAATTATTTAAAAACTAAAATGGGTTCCTTCCCATTCATGTGGGGAAGCTGATAGCTGTAAAAAGTTAGATGTCTCTTTTGGCAGTCATTTCAGATTTGACACAAACCACCACCAACAAGCCAGAACATTTTTAGCAAAAAGAAAGAACTGTTGTACATCTTTTTATTTGTCTTCAGAAATTAAGAGTTTCCCAAGGCCTGTTTCTGCGCAATAATGGTGTAACTGCATAGAAATTGAAGCAAATGACTGGGGCATAGCCCCCCCCCCTTTTTTTTTTGATGACAACAGCACCATCCTCCAGTGAATGTGGTTTTGTATGTTGTATTAAGAACTCATTGTAATAGTGATACTGTAACATCCCTGGGCCAGGCTACTTAGACTGCTACTAAGACACATCAGAGTGTAAGTCAGTAGAGAGCTCTCAGGTACAGCTTTACCAAAGGGTATGGGCTTCAGTCTACAACAAATGGCAGGCAGAAAGCAAAAATTCCTTTCCTTGGTAATAGACATATACTGAACACAAGTGCCTGGGTATCGAGATGGTCAGGGCAGTACACGATGAATTGCCATTGGTCACTTGCTGGTTGGGTTCTAGTAAAACAGCAGGTAATGGCCCAAATCCCGGTCAATGGTTTTGGTCTTTCATTATCTTTATAGGAAATTGTTCTCTACACAGACAGGTCCTTTAACCATGTTCAGCCTTAGTTTCTTCATTAGTATATTCAGTGGCTAACATTTCCTTCCAGCTACAAAATTCTGTGACTACATGATTTGAATTATATGGAAATATGATGCAGAATAATGAGTTGAAGTCTATGGTGTTTCTTTTTTTTTTCCTTAATGGTATTAGGATTTACAAATATTCTTTATTTATAAAACTATTGAGGTTTTTAGATCAAATACAATGCTTGTCATGCAGGTTTCAATCAATAAAATGTTGGATATTTAAGTATTTTTCTTCCACAAAAACATCTTTGAATGGAAACTTTTTATTGCAAGACTGTCCAGAGAGACATTACAGTGGAAGCTATAGGCTATATTAAATTATATTTTAAAGTGACATATTATGCACATGACTCAAGGTAGCACTAAAGAAAAACACTAAAAGTGTTTAGCGATAAGTACATTTGTAGGTTAAATTCAATTGAGATGGTAGAACAACTCTGGAAATATTTGAAAACTAGATGATATACCACAAAGAAGGAAGTTAACAATGTAATGTTTGATGGACAGGCGAGCACTTATGGGAATAACTAATCTCTGAAAATTTTGTGTGTTCCTAAAACATTTATAAAGAAATAAATTTCTGTAGTGAGTTATTTGCCCAAACGACAACGATTATTTCTTTATTTCTAACCTTGTTTTTCTTTTTTTTTCTTTAAAATTTTAAAAAGTTTTTATTTATTTATTTGAGAGAGGGCGCATGAGCATGAGCAGGGGGAGGAGCAGAGGGAGAAGTGGATGGTGAGGTGAGCAGGGAGCCCAATGTGGGGCTTGATCCCAGGACCCTGGGTTCCTGACCTGAGCTGAAGGCAGCTGCTTAATTTAACTGACTGAGCCACCAGGCACCCCTCTAACCTTGTTTTTCAAAGGAGCTTTCTTCTAATTCTTCTCCCTTACTTATAAAGGTGAACTGATTTAGTATTTGTAGTATAGACAGATTTAAATATTTATGATTGGGTAGGATTTCCTCTAATAAATTAAAGGCTTTAAATACATGTATCATTTAGTCATTTATTATTTCCTTTGAAAGTTTCTCAGTAATGACATTACTGCAAGTATATTCTTCTGAGATAATTAACATTTTTGCCTAATTTCTCTCTATATATAATACCTATGTTCTATATATTATCTGTAGATTTAAGAGTATTTTATCCCCCAAACCTGTTTTATACTTAATTACCAGGATAATTTAACACCACTGATAAAAAATATTTTTTCCTAAAAACACTCTGTTCCTCACAAGATAATTTTCCATTTTTCTCTTATGAAAACAATGAGGAAAACTAAAAAAAAAAAAAAAGTATAGCATAGTATAGACTGCACTTATATTACTCCTACCCTTCCCTTTTTGCTCATCAAGATTGTACTTTCTCAAAGCTAATGCTGGCTAAGTGTTAGGAGGTAATCTGATTAGAACAATTTACATTGAGGAATGAAGCTATTTTCATTTTTTTGAAAGGAGCCAACAATACCAAGATTTCAATTTATTAGAACATGGAGGATCTTCAGGGTGCCCTTGCCTGTCTATCTACATCACACATATATGCCCCTTCCTAAGAGATACCTTGGTCAACACTTTGAAGTAACCTCTTCTGAAAATTTTCTATCTCCTCATGACATTGTTTTAGAAATCACACAGTAATTTCCTCACATGATTGCGTATAAAAAATGGCCAGATATCATGAGCTGGGTTAAACACATGTGCTATGCCTATTTTCATTGATAACTTAAAAAAAAAAATCTAGTTAAACGTCTCTCTGTGGTGAAGAGCTACCACCAACTGAAGAAATTGAGAACTGGGTGGCATGTTGTGACACTAAGTTTTCAAGGGTGCACTCAGTGCTGAGGTAGGGTTTAAATGTGGAGTTTATAGATGGCTGTAGAGGTCTTTGCAGAAAGGAATCCACATCAAGTCTTCAGAGTTGGGTTGAACCAAACCACGACAGACTTCACAAGATCCATTCTCTGTCCCGGTCCCGCTTCTTCTGTCCCACTCACTTACCAAGTCCTGTTCCAAGGGCGCACATTACCATCCAGCTGTATTTTGCTGTTACTCATTTGCCAGCAGCATCTGTTCCTTACATGGTCACAAAGACTTTCGCTAAGCTCTGACTGAGCATAGCCTCCCCTGACTTATACTGGGATTTTTAAACCCATGGTCCATCAACAGTATAGCAGTCAGGAAATGGGCTTCAGGGGATCCGAAGAGTCTCCTGCAATGGCATATTCATACATTTTTATCAGTTACTTAAGGGGGTATATTTACCCTGAAAATTTTGTGTCAAGAATTGTGAAGAGCCTGAGATTTTACCATACTTGCAAACTACTAAGTTAGCCTTTAAATGGATATTGGTAGAATTTGCATTATTCTTGGATTGGAGACAGAGACATTTATTACAGCCTTAGCAGTAGCCAGTGTATCAGAATTTAAGGCAATTCTCTGATCTTAGGTTCCTACAAAGAGGGCCACATAATACCTGTATATGTAGTAGGTTGTGTCACAAGAGGAACTCTCAACTTAGGGAACCTGAACTTTTTAGGATGGACAGTAAACATGTCTCCCCTTTGCTCTGGAGGGAGAAACACCAGCTCTGACCTCCGAGGCTGTCCTCTATGCAAATAAACTTGAATAGATAGTCCGGTACAAAGGGTAGTTAGTGCCTGGCCTAGAAGATGTGGAGAAATGCAAGACACTTTTCTCTCAGCAGTCTGCATCATTGTTATGAAGATCATTTAGAAGGATGAGAGGATGTAGTGATGTAATTGTCCTGTAGTTTCAAGTTTCTTTGAGCTTAATGCAAGAGGAAGTCAACTATTTGAGAGGAAATGACAAAGATTCTGAATGGAAAGCTTTCCAAAATGGTGTAGGTTTGGTTGATTTAGTACTGCACAGGTCCTTATATCGTTAATATATTAACATTCTCATGACCTCTGTTTTATCACAGTTGATTCTTGTCCTTTTTTGTAAGTATGCTCTCTTCCTGGTTTGCTCTATTTATCCATAAATTCTAACTTGTTGAGAGTTCACTTTGTATCTTTGCATTATATTATTCAAGTTTCCCCACAGCTCAGTAAGATAGGTTTTGTCAGTATCTCTCCACTGCGTTGCTAAGGTCAGGGTTACTAAGGATTTGGAACTGGGCTCTAGCCTCACTCAGTCTGTTGACTTACTACATGATAGAGATGACATTCTTTGACCATACTGGTTTCCTTCTGATTCTTTTTTTTTTTTTAATTTTTATTAACATATAATGTATTATTAGCCCCAGGCTACAGGTCTGTGAATCACCAGGTTTACACACTTCACAGCACTCACCATAGCACATACCTTCCCCAATGTCCATAACCCCACCACCCTCCTACTGATTCTTGAAGAATTTTTTCCTATGGTCCTTTTTTTCTTCTGGGGCTTTTCCATTTTTCCCATATCACCTTCCTGCCTCATAATGTTTTTCCCTTACCTGTACCCGAGTCCTTACCCCATAAGGGCCCAACTGATGCTATAGGTCCCTTCTTACACATCGCCTTTTAATACCTGCCATGGACTTGTAGGTATTGAATATTTTTGCACCCCCACATTATACTAAGTCACCTTATCTTCTGATTTTGTAGTAACCATATCTGTAAAGCTAATGATTACAATGACAACATAAACAAGTCAACCAAAGATTTACAGGTCATAGCTAGCTTTGTGGTAAGGTAATATATTAAAGATTATTATAAGGAGATTATGATTTTGTTTAGCAAGTTATAATCTATAGTACTATTTCCTGCATAGTTTTTAGAACATTCCATTTGAATAGATTTACATGTTGTGATTTATGGTGGCATGGGTCAAAATGTATCCCCATCTTTTGCAAAGTATTGCACTTATGTATACATCATAATTTGTTGATATAGCTCACTTAAAAGGCTTGGTTAAAATGATGGTGGCTTCTGGTCAATTCTGATCCAGTTATAAATTAGAAGGTCACCTCCAATCAATGCCCAGTGACTCGGCACTTTGCTTTCCCATCTTCCAGTCTTCTGGCCTCATTTTTATCCCTTAGGTTTTAACAGTATCATGATACTATAATGATCAAAACAGGATCTAATAGCTCACAAGACCACTATGGCCCAGATATTCTCTATTGGATACATTCTATAATTATTCTCTGCAATGGAGATGTTTACATAAATGTCAATATAATATCTGGA
>ML107822.1:0-30703 GCA_003697995.1 Taxidea taxus jeffersonii
TCCCCTAGGGAAAAGAATAATTTTATTTACTATCTTTATGAGTGATTATATATTTGGTGCCAAGCACTTGAAATATTAGAATCATAACCAATGTAATTGCTGAGCCATTGACATAAGAAAACAAACACTGTTTAGTTCTAACCTGAAGAGTCTGGTATTGAAAACAGAAGACCATAAAACTTATTTCTGAACTTTTAAATGAAATTTGATTTGATTTGATCTGATTTAATCTAAGAATAGAATCTGTAAATACTAAACTTTACATTTTTATTTAAAAATTTGTCAGGCAAATTCCTAGTAAAGACAAATGTCATGATGTATAATCAAAGGCAGTTAAAACTATCAAAGAAGATTTAGCATTTGTTTGAGAAGAGGCAAGTTGTTAAATTCCATAGTGAAGAGTTTACTTTTTGAAGTGTTTTCTTATTTATCATCCCTCCTCACTTCCCACTCCTCCTAGCACGTGAAAATTCCATTCCCACAGTAAACTTGCTTTAGTCTTGGGGTTGAGAGCTAGACACCAAGCGTGAGAACATACAGTATCTAGTAAAAGCCAGCATTACTGAACGAACTCATTAAAGCCAAGTGGGAATTGCAACTCTGAAAATTAAAACATCTGAACATCTGTTAAAACTCTATCTGTGTTTCTTTGAGAAAAATAATCAATCTGATCGCCTCTCGGTGTAGCATCTCAAAAGAATAAACAAAGGAGCTTGATAAGTAAAATTAATTTGGCAGATGGTTCAGTAAGTTAGAATCTGGGACAATTCTTGGAAAGTTTCCCTAATTCCTTTTGAAAAGTAAATATAAATCAAGAAAATTCCCAAGCAACAGTCAAGTGGAACTGGAGAATGGCATTTACCAATAGAAGAAGAAATGGAGAATGACTAACAACAACTCTAATACTTGGAAAGAAAAGAAAGAAGAGTCAACTGATATGTACTTTATCAGCAAATACTTTTAAGTTTTCAGGAAAGCTAATATTTTTTTTCTTAACTTTGTTTAAAATTGTTTATTTACTTAAGTTTTATTTTTTTTACATCCCAAAGATAAGAACAGGCCTTATTAAGTTCCTCTTCATTCTTCTTTCTTCTCTCTTTTTGTGTTTGCAATCAGCTTTTTCTCACAATGGAAAAATGAATTGTTTGTAGACTTGGTCAAAAAGTCAGGTTTCTGCAGAATATATATCACATCCATGCAGAAAGTATTGCATATTCTACTGTTGCTTTAAGGAGCACATTTAAATTTTACTATCTAGGAACCGCTAAACTAACTCTCCCATTTATTATTTATCATTGTTTTCCCTATAGCTCCCAAATGAAGGTGTGATTTACTTGTCCTCTGCTCAAGAAATTCTTAATTTTTTTCTGTAGTGGCAATTTAAAACAGTAAGAAGAAAATCACAATCCCTTTTGCACGCTGAAACCATGTTTCCTTAGGCCATGTCAGCATCGGTGTCAGATAGCCTCAAGGACGCCTGCATGGCTGGCTCCCCAAGTCTGGGGTCCTGAGACATCAGCTCTCCCTCCACCCCACCCCATCACTGTACTTTCTCTTCAAGCGGAGCACTCAAGGAAAAAGGAGATGCTCATAGAATTCTCCATGCTCACTGGTTTTTCCTCCATGATATCAGATGCTTCTAATAAGATTGTCAGTGTCCAGTTTCAAGCCATCTAGTTTCTGAGCTTCCAGCTGTAGATTTATCAAGTATGTCTGGTATTTTTGTCAAAACCATCTGGTATATATATATAATGGGATACTATGCAGCCATCAAAAGAAATGAAATCTTACCATTTGCGATGACATGGATGGAACTAGAGCATATTATGCTTAGCGAAATAAGTCATTTGGAGAAAGACAGCTATCACATGATCTCCCTGATATGAGGAAGTGGAGATGCAATGGGGGTGGGGGTTAAGGGGGTAGGAAAAGAATAAATGAAACAAAATGGGATTGGGAGGGAGACAAACCAAAAGAGACTCTTAATGTCATAAAACAAACTGAGGGGGTAGGGGGTAGGGGTGTTAAGAGAGGGTGGTGGGGTTACATTATATGTTTATATAAAAATTTAAAAAATATATAAAAAGATAAATAAAATAAAATCTTAAAAAAATATGGAAACATAAATATGAAGACCTGCTTCAAAGTAGGAGAGTTAGCTCTCTTTGAGGACATTACAACTCCACTCACTTCTCCCCAGATGCTGCTTCCACACCTGCTGTTCCTCCCATTGCAAGTTTCAATATTGCCATCCATCCTACCATTTTTTAGGCATCAAGATTCTGGGCTGAGGTTGACATTGAATTCTGGGAGATGTCCCTACTCCACCTTCCCACCATCCATATCTTCTCCAGCACAGGTAGAGCCACTTTCCCTTTTGCTCCTTCCTTCCCTGTCATTCCAGCTCCTTCCCTCAAGCTCCTTCTAGACAGACTCAATTCCTTACCATGGTTTTCCTAGTCTACATCTTACCTCCAGAAAGGACATAGTAGAGGAGTGCTGGCTTTAGACACAAAATATTTCCATGTAGCATAATTGTTTTTGTGAGGGTTTTTTGGCGTCATTTTTTGTTTTGTTTTGTTTGTTTTTAGTTTTTTATGTTTCCACAAAGTTAATCCGTGCACATGGCAAAAGTTGAAAGTGATAAGAAGGGTTAGAAATGCATTTTCCTCCCACTTTTGATTCCTATTCGTGTGGTTCATCACCTCAGTTCATCACCAAACACCCCGATGTATGCTTCTAGTGATAGAGAAAAGATATGCATATCTAAGCATACATATTTATGATTGTTTTTTGTAGAAATGCTAGCATGCTATGTATTCTTTTTTTCATATTTCTTTTTTAAGTTAGCAAAATATAATAGAGATAATTCCATGTCAATGTCAGAGGCTGGTCTTACAGTGTCATTTGTGTTGCCCTTTGCAGGCCTTTTAATGGGCACAGAATATTAAACTGTATAAATGTATCATATCCTAAGAACAACCCCTCACTGATGAACATTGATGTTGGTTCCAGTGTTTTTCCTACTACAGTGATACAGTGAGTATCTATGTGCATATGACTGCAATAAAAGCAAAAACTTAGAAGGAAAGTGAAAAGCTTTGTAAATTTTAATTTTTGATAGAAACTGTTAGATTACCCACTCATACCAATTTGTATTCCTTAAAAGTACTTAGCTTCTCCCAACCTCACCAACACTGTGTATTTCTAAAGGAAATATATTTGGATCTTTATGAATCCAATACATGAAAATATTATTTCATCTTGATAGATGAAGAGAGCAACAGATAAACTGTAATCTTCCTAACAGTGGCTAAGCATAGTTACAGAATGAGTCCTCCTCATCTCTCCTGACTCCAGTCTGCACTATCTCTATACCTGTAGGCTAGCTATTTTATCTTTCCAAGCTTTACTTCTCAAATCAGTAACATCAGCTTACTATGTAAAAGTGCCATTATCTACATCAACTCAACCTTCACAACAAATCAGTAACCTAACTATTGGTATCTTTATTTCATAGATGTGAAAACCAGTTTCCTCATCTTTTAGACTGACATGAAAGTGTCTCTTTATAAGGTGTTATGAGAATTGAATGAAGACTTGAATGAATTGAATGATAAACTGCATGTAAAGTATTGAGCACAGTTGGCCATGATTCAGGACACATTGTTTTACTTTCAAGGACACATTTATCACTGTAGCTATAAATGAACAGATCTCCAAAATATGTTTAGAATATTTCACTTTGTGCCAAACTTTCAAAAGCTAGAATAGAATGTTTAATATTAATTTCTAAGCTGATGAATTTCAGCCTCTATTTCTCCAGTTATCTTTAGGGTTAACTACTAAATTGCAATGAAATTAATCTTGGGGTGCCTGAGGGGCTTAGTTGTTGAGTATCCAACTTTTGATTTCAGCCCAAGCCTTGATCTCAGGGTCTTGAGTTCAAGCCCCGTGTTGGGCTCCACAATGGCATGAAGCCTACTTTAAAAAAATAATAATTTAAATGTACTGACTTTAAAAACAAAATGCTGAAATCACTCATCAGGAGTAGCAGTACCTATTGCAAAATAAAATAAAAATTAAAGATATGAAACTCAGAAAAAGATATCAATTTTTCTTCTTTTTAAAGGGTAGAGTCTAATACTCCTGTACCCATACTCAGAATTAACAAATGATGATAGTTTTGTCATTTTTGCTGCAGTTACTCTTTGTATGCTTAAGTGATTCAAAATTACAAAGATGAAATCCTTTGTTCTTCCATCTATGGAGAAGAATTTCTGTACCATCCCAAAGGTAAACCCAATCATTAATTCAGAGCACATCCAGACTCTGTTTTCATGTATTCACTTGCATTTTATTCTGAAACTTGTTTCTTATTAAACATCTATATTTTGAGATCTATGTAGAATTATTTATTCTTTTTATTGAGATTCAGTTTATTTATCCTGGCTTGTAATAAGGGAGATTTGAGTAGTTTCCAAAGTTTACTTTTAAAAAGTGTTGTAATAAATATTCTTGGAAAAATTTCCTTATTTCTGGAGTGTATTTTTCTAGAAGCTGAATTGCTAGGTCAGAAAGAATTTGTTTCTTTTCTTATAAGACATCGATAACTTTATTTTTTTTACTTAAAATCAATTAATTAACATATAGTGTATTATTAGCTTCAGAAGTAGAGTTTAACGATTCCTCAGTTGCATATAATGCCCAGGGCTCATTATGTCATGTGCCCTCCTTAATGTCCAACATCCAGTTACCCCATTCCCCTACCCACCTCCCCTCCAGCAACTTTCAGGTTGTTTCTTATAGTTGAGAGTCTCTCATGGTTTGTCTCCATCTCTGATTTTGTCTTATTTTACTTTTCCCTCCCTTTCCCTATGTTCATCTGTTTAGTTTCTTAAATTCCACATATGAGTGAAATTATATGATATTTGTCTTTCTCTGATTGACTTATTTCACTAAGCATAATGCCCTCTAGTTCCATCCATGTTGTTGCAAATGGAAGATTTAATTTTTAAAAAAAGATTTTACTTATTTATTTGACAGACAGAGATCAAAAGTAGGCAGAGAAGCAGGCAGAGAGAGAGGAAGGGAAGCAGGCTCCCTGCTGAGCAGAGAATCAGATGCTGGGCTCGATCCCAGGACCCTGGGATCATGACCTGAGCCGAAGGCAGAGACTTTAACCCACTGAGCCACCCAGGCACCCCAAGATTTCATTTCTGATAGGTGAGTAATATTCCATTGTATATCTATACCACATCTTCTTTATCCATTCACCTATTGACATCTGGGCTCTTTCCATATTTTGGCTATTGTGGACATTGTTGTTACAAACATTGGGATGTAGGTGGCCCTTTGGATCACTACATTTGTATCTTGGGGTAAATACCCAGTAGTGCAATTGCTGGGTCATAGGGTAGTTCTATTTTTAACTTTAACAGAAACTCCATACTGTTTTCCAGAATGGCTGTACCAGTTTGCATTCCTATCAAGAGTATAGGAGGGTTCCCCTATCTCCACATCCTCACCAACTTCTGTTGTTTCCCAACTTGCTAACTTTAGACATTTTGAGGTAGGTATGAGTAGTATCTCATTGTGGTTTTGATTTGTATTTCCCTGATGATGAGTGATGTTGAGCATTTTTCCATGTGTCTGTTGGCCATTTGGGTGTCTTCTTTGGAGAAATGTCTGTTCACAGACATTGATAACTTAAATGGTTGAATCATTTATGCCTCCGTTGAAAGGTATGTTAATTCCCTTTTCTCACATCTTTGCCAACACTAACTATTGTTGACTTTGAATTTCTTTTCAGTCTGATGAATATGAAATGCATCACATTTAAATTTGTATTTCTCTAATTACTAGAGGAGATGAACATTGCTTTATGTATTTATAGGTTCTTGGGTTTTCTCTGAATTGACCATTTTCCTTTTTCTTTTTTTCTTTTTTCATTGTCTTTTTATTTTAGTCACATACCAATCCTTTGAATGTTGATTATGGTGCAGTATGTTTCATCTGTTACTTTTTTTGGGTTACCATTGTGTGTTGCTCTGTACAAATATTTATATTTTTTATGTATAATAATCTTTCCTTTAGAGTTTTATCTTTTTGTATCTTGTTTAATAAATAATTTTTTTTAGATTTTATCTATTTATTTGACAGAGAGAGAGAGAGACAGTGAGAAAGGGAATACAAGCAGGGGGAGTGAAAGAGGGAGAAGCAGGCTTCCAGCTGAGCAAGGAGCCGATGTGGGGCTCGATCCCAGGACTCTAGGATCATGACCTGAGCTGAAGGCAGATGCTTAATAATTGAGCCACCCAGACACCCCAGTAAATAATTTCTTAGTCTAAAATCCCAAGATATTTTACCCTACGGTTTTAAAGATGTGTATATGTGTTTACATGTAGTAATTTCTCCATTTGAAATTTTTTTGTGGTAAATTTATTCTTTAATCTATATGGCAAGCCAATAGTCTCGATACCATATATTGATATATATTGTATTTCCTGTGCTGATTTGTAATGATATTTCTATTATATATTAAGTCTCCTTTATAATCCTAAACTCTTGAATCTGCTTCATTACCTATTGCCTATCACTGAACAAGTATTACTATATCTCAATCACTATGGACTTTCCTTTCTCAATGTCACTGTTCTGTTTTATCAGAAGGGTATTTGGCTACTCTTGGACTTTGTTTATGTAAGAATTTTGGTAAAAATATGTCAAGTACCAAGGTAAGTCCTATGACAATTTTTTTTAGAATTTGTATATATTTGTCCTGTTGATATACCAAGTATTTCTGTCCATCATTTCTTGCCATTAATTTCACTTTTTAAAATAGTTCTTCAATAGTATTTTGTCTTTTCCATCCTACAGGTCATGTATATCATTCATTATATTCATTCCTAACATATTATGATGTTTGTTGACATATTTTTTCTATTAAATTATCTTTTTGTTAGTAATTGTGATTAAAAGCATTATTGATTTTGTATGATGATCTTGTGTTCAACAATTTTGTTGAACTTGCAAATTCTAAAAATTTCTAAAGATTTCATGGATTGTCGAGTTAGACATTTATCTTGTTTGCAAATAATGAATTTTCTCATTATCTTTCCATTTCTTATCTCCTTTTTTTTTCTTATTTTGCTGCATTGGCTAAAAATTCCAGTATAATATTGAATAGCAACAGGGTCATCCTTGATATAGTGGCTGCTTCATCTTTAAATGTGATTTTTACTATAGATTTTTGGTGATATCCTCTATTAGATAGAGGAAATTTATCCTTGGTTTTCTAATGATTTTTATTGTGAGTGGGTATAATATTTTATCAAGTGAATTTTTTGCATCAGTGGAGATAATTATATAACATTTTTTCTCCATTTCTCCATGAATATGGTTATATAGTAAATCACATCTCTTGATTTTCTAATATTAAGCCATCTCTGCATTGTTAAAATAAATCCTACTTGATTTTGATACATTATTATTTTTTAATACAGTGTTGGATCCTGTTTGCTATTGTAAGAGCATTTTTATATCTGTATTCATAGTGAGGTTAGCTTATAATTTTATTTTCTTTTACAGTTGTCTGTTTTTTAAACTATTTTCATAAAATGAATTATATAGCTTTCTCTTTCTCTCTTTTTGTACTCGTCCTCCTTTTTAAAAATTCTGAGAGAATTTTCATAAAATAGTGACTGTCTTGCCTGGGTACATGGTGGGGGTGGAGGATTTGACTATTAATTTTTTGGTTATTGATTATTCAATTTTGTTGGATTTCTTCTTTAAGTCAACATTAGTGATGATTTTATTTTTATTTAAAAAATATTTTATTTATTCATTTGAGGGGGGGGCAGAAGGAGAAGTAGATTCCCTGCTGAGCAAGGAGCCTCAGGCTGGGCTCAATCTCAAGACCCTGAGATCATGAACTGAGCTGAAGGCAGATGCTTAACTCACGGTGCCACCGAAGAGCCCCTTAGTGATTATTTTAAACAAAACTTTCATTTCTTTTAAGTTTACAGGTATAATAATATGAAATTTCCCATTGTACTCTATCTGTGTTTCTTTTTTTTTAACTACTAAAACTTTTTATTTGTGCAGTTTTTCTCATTGATTGATATACTAAATTTTTTTTACTGCATTAACTTTTTTTTTTTTTAATATTTTATTTATTTATTTGTTAGAGAGAGAGCGAGCACAGGCAGACAGAGAGGCAGGCAGAGGCAGAGGGAGAAGCAGGCTCCCTGCCAAGCAAGGAGCCCGATGTGGGACTTGATCCCAGGACGCTGGGATCATGACCTGAGCTGAAGGCAGCCGCTTAACCAACTGAGCCACACAGGCATCCCTGCATTAACTTTTCCAAATAAATTTGTCTAATATTTTCTTGTTTATGTTTGACTTTTTATTAGTTCATTACTCTCTGTTTTTGGTAGTGCCCTACTTTGATCTCCTATAGATTTCCTTTAAAGTTTTTAAAAATTTCACTTTTGCCATTTACTCTACATATTTTATAATTTTCACTTTAATTATCAGTTATTTGTGGATATGAATTGTAGCTTCCAAACTATATCTTCACTTTTTAAAACATTTTTATTCCTAATTGAATTGCTGTAATGACCAAATACTTTTCTTGTGGTCCTTTCTTTACCCGGTTTCCCTATTAATATTGCCCACTTTTTATTTTACTGCCTCCCTCCATGGTATTCTTACTTTATAGACAATCATTATTTTTTCCATGCTTTGTCTTTATTGTTTTAGAACTTTAATTTTGTGATTTAAAAAATCCGTTTTGAAATTCAAAATATACAAAAGGGGTCTCTGGTGAGTTTCTCTATTGTTTTCTTTCCTTCTCCTCTGAGGGACCCAATCTTATCAGTTTCTTAAGGAGATGGAAATAGTTAAATAGGAAAACATGTTCCATAAAATCCCCAAATATGGATCATTATGGGCGGAGAAAAAGACCCATGTGTAATAAATAATGTCCAATTTGAGAGTATATAATTAACTGAGACATTGTATACATATACAAAAGCACTTAAAATGATAATTGGTACACAATACATGCTCAGCCAATGGAAAAGATACATATTGTGTTAATTATTATTGATAAAAGTGTATTATTACAATTGTGTTTTCTTAGCTGGATAGTTGTTAAGAATATAGCCTTATTGTCAGATACTCCTGGTTTAAAATGAGTACTTTAAAGATGTACTTGTTTATTTCAGGGAGAGAGAGCACACACGTATGATGGGGTGAGGGAGAGGGAGAGAGAATCTTAAGCAGACTCCACGTTGTGCGTGGAGCCCCACGCGGGGCTCAATCTCATTACCCCCAGATCATGACCTGAGCCAAAATCAAAAGTTGAATGCTCAACTGACTGTGCCACTCGGTTATGCCAGACAATCCTGGTTTAGATCTCCTGTTTTGATACCTTCTAATGGGGTGATCTTGGACAAGTAACCTTAATCTCTTTAATTCTCAGACTTGTCACCTGTGAAACGGGCATCATAATAACACCCACTAAAACTCTGACAATTAAGTGAAATAATGGATGTTAAGTGTCTGTACATCTAAATCATGGTATTGCCTGAAAGATAACAAACATTCGATGTTATTATTACCATCACTTTACTTCAGTGGTGTAATTAATGATAATGATAATTTTAAAATCATAGTGTGCATTCGGTGGACTAGCAGTTGATCCAGTTGAGACTGGAAAGATGGGTGGGACGTGGGTCAGGAAACTGAAAGATTGACAGGAGAGTGGCTCTACAGTCTTATGTCATAGGAATGATCATATTCAGTTTCTCTGGCGTTATTAACATTTCAAATATAAAATATAAATACAAAATACATTTTTGTCCATTTTACGGAAAATGAAAATAGAACTACGTAAATGAGAGATGGTCTACCTGTGGATTGAGATCACGGGAATCACAGCCATATTAACACACACTCCCTTGTTCAACTTTCTGTTTCTCCTCAACACCAGCTCCAGGCGAGACCACAGCTTTAAGTTATGCATATGGTGGGTGGGAGAAGACTGATCTGGGTAGGAGGTAGGCTGATTGCCATATTCCCCAGGGTGATAGAGAAAGCTTTTTATTATAATTTAATAGAAAGTGTTATGCCAAAAATGTTTCCATAAATAAATGCAAATGTTGGTTCTTGTTGAAAAATGCAAATCAGATGGTTTCAATGTTTTAAAGCTCACTTGAAATACCTTGAATAACAAGCACAAACAGTTATGTGTGTACATATATACATTTACATGTATACCAAATTAGGCACATAGAAAATTGTTTTATAAAACAGCATAATGGGACCCCACCAGCATCCTGACATCAGGCTGAAATTCAAACCAAATAATGCAACCCTGGAAACACTGCTGGAACTTTCATCACCACAGCAAGTATTCATTAGACCTTTTCTCGTAGGTTGTATTTAAACAATCACAGCCCCAAACAGACAGAATAAACATCTGGTCTGTCTGGCTGCATCATTCCTATTCCAAAATATTAATCTTCTACTTAGAGGGCATCAAAACAAATTGGGCAGATTAAAAATCCCAGGGCCTGATCCAAAGTCTGACTCCTTTATATCAAGTAGAGCTGAGTTGATCTTTCCCTCCCACTGCTGGGGCCAAAATGACAAAACTCTCTGAGAATTAGGATGTTGGCATAAATTATGGAGACCTGGTGCTTAAGCTAAACTTAAAGATTGTCTATTCCTTATAAAAACCATCTGTAGAACGTAATGGTATTCTTTGGGCATTAGGTGATTGGCATAGATGATAAATATATACAATTTGCTTTATTAAAGCTTTCCTGATGTAATCGAAATATTTGCTGAGCTATGCTGGCCAGTTCACTTCTAAATAATGTATGCCTGTGAATGAAAGTCTATATTTTAAGACTGTTGGCTGATCAAGAAAATTGCAGACTTTTCCAAATAAAATGTAGACTGATGACAGCGTTCATATTTGAATTGTAGACTAAATCATCATTTAAAAATTTTTATGGAGAAATAAAGATAATGTCAATAGTAATAATAATAATAATAACCATGACTCTCATTATTGTTATATTCCCTGTAACTGGCAAATGAATCTTACGACTACAAATACATAATATTAAACCCTACAAAGTAGTTGACTTTAAGTAAATTTTCTTATTGGGGAGTAATTTATCATTTATTCTCAAAATAACGGAAGTACTTAAAATGATATATTACGGCCCTCACATGCATCTTTTGGTTGCCTAGAATGAAGTGTTAAAGACACCAAATAGTTTATGTAACTGAATAGTTTATGTGCCAATGTCACAATTTGACCTTAGTCAAAAGGGTGTTCAAATGAAGCCTTGGAATACCTTAGTAGAAAACCTCATTGCCACAAATTAGAAAAAATAGCCCAAGTTCATTTTTTAAAAAGTTTATTTATTTGACAGAGAGAGATCACAAGTAGGAGGAGAGGCAGTCAGCAAGAGAGAGAGAGAGAGAGAAGAGGAAGCAGGCTCCCCGCCAAGCAGAGAGCCCAATGCAGGGCTCGATCCTAGGACCCTGGGATCATGACCTGAGCTGAAGGCGGAGGCTTCAACCCACTGAGCCACTCAGGTGCCCCCAAGTTCATATTTTAACAGTGACCTTAAGTAGTGTTAATTCTCTAAATACATTTCAGAACTTCAGGAGGGAACGTTAAAGACTAATTTATTCATTTATACCATTCAAATATCTAGTTAGGTTTATCAGGCCGAGTGTTTGCGGTAGAGATTAAATAAGGTGTGTCTTCTGCCCTCTCAGAACTTGTGATCCAGCAAAATGGAGTGGAACTGAATACGCTCAGGTGTGCACAGGAGCCAGGTGTGCCAGGTGTGTTTATATATGGAGGATGCGCTTAGAGGTCACGTGATGCCTTTAGTACTGAGGTCCATGAACATTCTCATGAACGCTAAAGCTAGAGTTGACATTGACCAGGTTACCAGTGAGCGAAACAGCATAACAGGGCTCCCATGGCCAAGAAACTCTGGAGGAAATTTTTGATCTCTTGAACATGTGTGGATACAAATTTGGTGAAAGATAATGGTAAGACAGGAGACAAGAGCTGAAAGCCATTCAGGGCTGAATCTGGGGCTAGAAATCAATCCTGCAGTGAAGCAGTTGGCAACCCTATTCCAATTCTCAGTTTGGCACACAGAAAAAAATCAGATGTGAGGGGATCTAGGACAAAGACAAAGAAGTGAGATGAGTGGAGATAGGGAGTTTTATGCTATGTTAGCTGCCCATCTGCTTACTTCCCAGGACGTGAATTTATTTATATGATGATTACATATTCTAAATATAATAATACCATCTAACACGTATTATAGTTGTCATTATAATTCAAGGGAGACTGAAGCTGAGGTCACCATGGAGAGGACTCCAGAATATTGGTGTGTCAAACAAACCGAGCGACCCTAGGGCCAGCGGGGCACTCCAGAATCACAGGAGACAGCACCGCAGTGTTCCACCCCGGCTGCACCTGTGGAACTTCAGCTAGATACAAGTACCAAGGTCTGACCCCCAGAGATTCTGAGTTAATTGCCTGGGGTGGGGTCAGACACTGACAGTTGTCTTTTTTTCCTAATGAATAAAAGGTATTTTTTGGAGCAGTTTCAGGGTCTCAACAAAACTGAGCAGAAAGTACAGATTTCTCGTATACCCCACCCTCTCCTCCACAGGCACAACTCGGCACCCCATCAACATCCTACACTGCACACGTACATTTGTTACAATCAACGAACATCTACTGACACATCATTGTCCCTCAAAGTCCAAAGGGCACATTTGGGCTCACTCTTGGTGTGGTATATTCTATGGTTTTTGACAAACATGTGACAATATGTATCTGTCATCGTAGCGTCATATGTTGGGCAGTTATTTTGTTTTTGTTTTTGTTTTTTCCAAGTGTGTTTTGGTGGGTCACTGCTGTAGCAGTAAGGAGCCACAAGACAGACTTGATATCCAGAAACTGCCATGTGAGACTGTCAACAAAATCACAACAGGTCCATCACTCTCCAGGACCATTAACTTTTGGGCAAAATAAGGATATTTCTGAAACTCCACTAACTAGCAGGAAGAGTGATTACTTGCTGAACAGTTGCCATTATGGGTACAAAAGGATGGGAGTGGGGACAGGAAGTACTTCCAGACAAAAGACTTATGTATCACAATGGGAGAAGATGTTTGGAACTCAAGACAGATTGATTTAGAAACCTAATTTTGTCTAGATGTGTTATGTGGAACAAACTGTCTGACTCCTCTGAGAGTCAGTTTCTTTGTCTGAGAAATGGAGATGATAGTACCTAATCTGAAGGATTATCATGAGGACCATCTAGAAATGGATTCTATTATAATTATTATTGGTAATGTTTAAAGACGAGCATGTAAACAATTTCTGAGTGGTGGCGTGGAGACCAGAGAATAATGAAAGTTCAAAAGCAGGGAGAGGTCTGCTAGAAGACCAGTCAGGAAGGCTTTTAGGGATTTTATAATTTATATAGCTTGGTCTAGAGGAGGAGGGAGGGAAGGGTATGGCTGACTGTTGTGATGGAAGACGTGGCCAAATGTCGCTTTCGGGTAGGGAAAGTGGGTCAGAGGGAAGGGCTGTTGTTGCATTTGGGAGGCCTCACAGTGCTGAGGATGAACGGGAGGAGTTTACGGTGTCAGGTGAGTCAGACCTCTGAGAGAAGAATGTCAGCTGTCAACATGGAATACATAGGTCAGATCCAGGGGCCTTCAGAGGGGATGGTAGTGAGACCATCCTATAGATCTGCAATTCATGCAAAAACCTTCTTTCTCCTTCATTTTCTCCTCCATTTGTCAGAAACACTGTCTCTCATGGGCATCCTAGCTAAGAAGAGACATCTGGTTTTGCATAAGCATAAATGAAATGATTTGTGACAATCTGTTACCAACAAAAAGGGCATTTCTTCGTCAGATTCAACAAAGATGACACAAACCACTGCCAGCCAAATCCTTACTCTGCAAAAGAAAATGTTATTTGTGTATATTTTCTGTTACCAAAAAGTTGCTGACATGAGTTAGCTGAAGGAAAGGAAATTTGCTATGGATGGCGAATTTGGGACCAGAGAATGAAAATGTGGACCCATGACATTATTATTTTCCGTATCTTTAAGAATTAGGTGCACCTCAAGACCAGTAGGTGTCACTGCAACCATTAAACACAGTCTTTGTTTCTAGAGAACGTTGTCCCATAAATGTTGGTATAATTTAATTGGTAGAACATAGTTATGATAGGCATAAAGGATATTTATTCTGAAAAGCAATATATTTTATCATGGTCGTGAACTTGTAAAAACATTGGCTTAAGGAAGCTAAAGTGTATACTTTAAATGGGCTTACTTAATACAATATACGGCAGAAGTAATAGAATCTTATGAGGTTTTAAATATATACAGTGGATTTTCCTGGATAAGATAAGGTTTGCTTTTCAGAGTTATTCTATGGAGTCTGATTTATAGAACTAATTTAATGAGAATTCACAGACCCAAATACAACCTTCTAAATCTCTGTGCACTTGGCATTTTTTTCTTTATAACGTTCTTGCGTGTTTTGTTAGAGAGGGAAAGGAAATTAAGAATTTTAACTTGAATTACATTAGTTACCCTCTTTTGGGTTTCCTTGGCCCTTTAAACATATAGTATCTCATATTAGGAAGTTAAATTCACTAAGCTTTTTTAGAGAAGCACACTTTAGTGGCTTCCAAGCATCTTACAGAGAAATACTGGCCATAACGAAACACTGATCTCTTTCTATTTGTACTGTGATTTTTAGAGTTGATTCATTAGTGTGATCCTGCTGGCATTTGCTGAGTTGAACTTTTGAACAGAGTACTCTCAATAGAAATCCTTGCACTTTGAAATTAATCTGCCTGCTAAAGGTGTTGGTTGCTCTTATTTATGCATAATTTAAGGGCTAGGTGTGTGAATGTGCCCCTAGCAACAATTTCATAGGCTCTATTTTACAAATTGAAACTGATGGTGGTGGTTGTGGTGCTTTTCAAGTGTGACTTGGGGGCAATCTAATTTACCTAAGTTGTTCAAAGGTGAACCCAATCTTTGCAATCATAAATTAAAAATCTATTCCAGTTTTCAAATCAAAAACTGCACAAATTACATATCTGCAGACCATAAAGATTCTCTCGCCCTGGCCTCCCTCTGTTGATTTCATCAGGATAGACAAGACATTCCCAGACACCCTATGTTATAACATGTTCCTGTAATATCTGAAGTATTTTTGGAAGATCACATTGCTTTTTTTCATGTAGACACTGACAGGGATTTTGTGATCCGCTTGCCTTTACCTATCGAAATAAAACCCCCTATGATAATCTTTTTGACCTGTTAGGTTACTGAACTGCTGTAATACTAACAGGGTTTCTCTGAAAGACATAGTGTTATAGACTAAAAATCCAGACATTTTGAAAATACTTAGCAATGCCAACTAGGTGCATATTCTTAACACAAAACAATGTGTCCATGTTAACTATAAGATGTTGACATTGCTCTCTACAAAGCCTACATCCTAAACCTACACCATAGATCTTATAATGGGGATGCAACAAACAGACAAAAATGTATTCAGCAACTCATGACACACACATCACCGTATTTGCAGCGTTTGCAGTAAGTAGCACTCCTATGTGAAGTCTGACGCGTAATAGTTGCCAAAGATCAATCTTCCAGATATTCCAAAACTTGTGTTAAACTGGACTTCAGGGATCAATAAACTTCAATCACATCATCGTGACACATAGTGCCGTACTTTTTACTTTAATTTATTCTGTTGGGATGCCTTTGGCTTTTATTGAGGGCCAGCATAGGAAATAGCTTTGGGGAACTTTTGTTAAGAGTGAGGATGTGTTGAGAATGCTGACTGTTGTTTCATGGAGTTCCAATTTTCAATCTTTGTATCAGTAATGGCTTGATTGTTCCAAGCTCTTTATGATTCTTTTTACTTAATTTTATTACATAGTAGATTGTTTCATAACCAGATTCCTCTCTCTCCTCCAGGGTTGGTCCGTAAGAAAACATAGAGCTAGAGTTATGATCCTACAGCAAGTGTAATGGTCTTTACAGTTTACACTTCCCCAGTAACTTCATTCCTAAGCACTCTTGATTTTTTTTTTTTAGCCTTTTTTACTTTCTTATACTCTCATATAGCTATATGTTATATATCCTTATAGGCTCTGGGACTTTGGGGGACAAAGTGAGGAGGGTTATGAATAAAACACAACAAAAATAAATAGACCAATATTAGACTTAAAATTCCAGAATAGACCTATATTAGACTTAAAATTCACATAGCTAACTACAGCCCAGTCCGTGGAGTTTTCAAGAAAGGCACAAAAAGATAGTCCCTGCAGTTAAACAAAAAAATAAACAACACCAAGATACAATACCTACACTTTTATGCTGTATAACATTGTACTAAAAATTGAGACTACAGGTCTGTAAGAAGGGTAAAACACATGAGTAATTATTATTCCAGGTAGTTTGAAAGACATAGTGTTAAGACTTCCTTCATTCAATGCAAGAGCATCTGTTACACTAGAAAGGGAGCTCTTGAGATTTGATAGAGTGATCCATTGTGAGAGGTAAAGATATAGGCATAGATATTTTAAATTACCATACAACCAGTGAACAGAAATAATGAACCTAATTTCAGTAGGCCTGAAATTTGTGGCATCTTTGAATTATAAAAGCAAATAACTTTATTGAGCCAGAAAGGAGTTACCTTTCTAGGCTCAGAGTATAGCTTACTGGAAGAGTAGGAGAACCATCTGAGCAGGGGAAATGAAGGCTCATCTGGGTGGGGGAGAATGACTAGACTTTGGGCTAGGACAAGGGAAAGTGACTCATTGAGGTCCCTTTCAGCATTATGGTTTTGTTATTTGATTTTAGACTCTGGGTATTTTGGCAAATTTTGCGAAAGCTGAGACAGGAAATTAGTCTTCATTTATAAAACATTTGAATGGTCTTGGAAATAGGAAAGAGATTGTCAAAATAGAAGTAAAAGACTTCTTTGATTTTAGTAATAGAATGAGTAGTAAGAATGATGGGTAGATAAGTGATATTAATAATGGAATCCCTGTTAAATATTTATTGTTCCATTGGTAAATTGGAAAATTGATTGATAGAAGACTTTATCTCAGGAAAGAATTTATATATTTAAAGATCCTTTTCTCCAAATATTAATAATCTTACATGATCACTTTTCTATTCTTCTTGTCTTTATTTTGTAAATTTCCTGAAGTCTTCCAACCTACCCTATAGGAACTTCTTTAGAATTGAAAGAGTAAAACTTTTTTTAAAAAATAGTGCTTTTAAAGCATTTAAATAAAATTCTAAGAAAGTAAAAAAAAAAGAGTATTACATATGAAGATTTAAGAGTGTCTTCTGAATTAATATGTCCCTGCTTCTCTAACTTTGCAGAGGTAGTTTGATGGCTGAAAATGGGCAAAAACACTATTTGTTATTTAGGCTTACATACCATGGAATGGACATGGGAGAAATATACTATTTTGAATTTGAGTTTTGGCTTGAAATATGTTTCTCCATTTGGCATAAGGATAGGGTTAGTCATTACAATTTGTCATCTCAGAAGAGAGGAAAGCAATCATTTGATTTGGAAGCCATGCATTTTCCAAATGACCAACCTAAATTTTCTGTTTAGCTGCTTTTATAAATGAGAAAGAGGAGGCCACTCTATTTAAGTGCCCGAGACACAATTATTCATTGAATCAATGGCAAAGTTAAGCTTGTATTCATCTCATCTCTTTTCGTCCCACAATCTCATTTCAACTATGGGATAATTATGTTTTTAAGTACTCATGTGTCTACAACATGATACATGAAAATTTACTAGAAGTTAGCTGTAATGGAATACTGGATCTGGAATTAAATCTGGATTTGAATTTTTACCCTCCATTTACTAGGCATGTAATTTTGGGAAAATTACTTTATATTTCTGGATCTCAGTAATCTCTTCATAGCGCTATTATGAGAACCAAATGAGAAGATTTATGGGAAATGCCTGGCAATTTTAAATGCCAAACAAATAGTAATTCCTTTCCTGTTCCTTTCCCAACTCTAATTGCCACAGTGAATCTTACCATTTTTAATTGAGACTCATCATTGAGATAAGATTACCCTGATTTGAGCAGAACTTCCAGGAATCTACCTTGGGCAGCTATGCGGTCATTCCCATTCTGTGAGTAAATCCTGTACATTTGGCAGTCTATGTTGAAAGAGACACACATACACTTGGAATCTAGAAATTTGCCAAAATTATTTTAATTTACTTCAAAAATCTCAAGTTTTTTTGAGTTCAAAATGTGCAATTTAGAATTTGACTATTAGGCTTTTTATTATTGTGTATCATTTTTACCTGAATCTAGTTACTGTCTTGAGACTGTAAAGTCAGAGAAAGAGAAAAGAAAATGCTTCAAAAAGAAGTTTGCATTCTTAGACTTACAGCTTTATCCTCAATACACACCTGAAGACTGATGGTATGAAAAACTCCATTTAGGCTCTTAATATTGAAAGAATAACACTAAAGTTGATAGTACTTTTAGCAAAAGAGACTCAAATTCCCTAGATTATCTGATTAAATTTTGGAATTTTATGGAACACCCATATATATAACTTCTGTATACTGGGCACTTACTAGTCCCTAAGAGTATTCACATTAACAGGGTTAGGTATCATTTCATTTGAGTGGCACAGAGGGAAAAAAAAACAAAAACATTCCTTAGCTTTTGTTGTCTTCATGGTCTTAAGAAATCACAAAAATCATTTGAAGCAGCGAGACACAGTAGATTCACAGCAATATATCGTACCTTAAAACTATGAAGAGGCTGTAAAGATCATGCCAAGAGAAAGCAATGATATTTCTAGTCCCATTAATCTTAAAGCTTTCCTATTAATTTCAGGTCCAAGGGACTTAGCTAATACATTTTCCATCGATAAGCACTCTAAATCGTTTTCATATGTACACTGTAGAGAAGGAACATTTGTCCTTGGAAAGTAGATGAGCTTTAGTGGTAAATGAAAAAGATCTTTATTTCTTCCCTTTTGAGGTGAACTGAGGACACTGGGAACCTAGGTCAGTGTCTTTTTGACTTTTGCCACACTCCCAAAACCTAGCTGATCAATTATAAAAAATTAAGAACATCATTATTGTATCTACTTAATGACAAACATGACTCAAACTGACAAAATTCAGTAAAAACTGCTTTACCTCTTGGAGCCCCATTCATTGCCCCCCTTCAGCTTCATCTTTCCACTACGAGACAGTGCTATCTCCACTCTGCTGTCAGCTCTAAAATGTAGGAACTAATGAGCTCTAGTTCTCAGATTCTCAGTGAGTTAGTTCACCTACACATAATTTTCCAAACATTTCAAGAAAAGCTGGTTGAATCAATGTAAAATGAATGTGCAGATGTTTGGCACCATATGGTCAAACATCTGCATATTTGACTCAATTTTTCAGTTATTTGTTTGTTTCTAAGATTTTTATTTATTTATTTGACAGACAGAGATCACAAGTAGGCAGAGAGATTACAAGTAGGCGAGAGGCAGGCAGAGAGAGAGGAGGAAGCAGGCTCCCTGCTGAGCAGAGAGCCCGATGTGGGGCTTGATCCCAGGACCCTGGGATCATGACCTGAGCCGAAGGCAGAGGCTTTAACCCACTGAGCCACCCAGGTGCCCCAATTTTTCAGTTTTTAAAGGAGGTTTAATCTTCTGAAGATATTTGTTTGCAGTTGAGCCTGCACTTCATTTCCAGAAAGGTGGAATGGTAGTGTCCACCTCTCCAGAAGGAAACCAGTTGACCTGAGCCTCACAGAATTAACAAGTCAGACATTATTTCAGCCCCTCTTTGTTATCTCTAACTAGCACCCATCTACAATGAATACCACAGATTAGACATCACTGTTTGGTGTTGCATTTTAGCATATCTGCTCCCTCCACACCTTACTCCTTGTCCCGGAGCCATAACTATTGAGATGGGAGTCTGGCTTTTGTTAGTAAAATGAGAGAAAACTGGGCAGTAATAAGAATTTAGCCCACCTTAGACTTCATAGTAGTTGTAAGGCTCAAATACCTTCAAAACTCTTTCTTTATGTTGAAGTTCTCTCTCTGGTACACACAAACAGGCCTGCATACCAAAAACATACAGTCATCGACTACATTCACTAGATGAGAATTGGGCCAACAGCCATACCACCAACAGACTACAAACTTGCCAAGGCTCACAGAGGAGAGTCAGGCCAGCTTCTCTCTGGATAAGTTAACTCTGAAATATCAGGTTGGGAAAGTAATGGCTTGTCAGGATGAATAGATTCCAGAGAACTGAGGTCTCAAAGAAACAATCATATTCTAAGGTCCCAGTCTGAAGGGGTGCACAAGTGGCCTTGGTCTTGGCTAAACTAATTTTTTTTTCCAGACTAATTCATGTAACCTGTTTTAGCAGGGACACCTTTTGTTATTCTACATGCAGATTGTTTTTAAGAGTAATCTTAAAATGTAGTAATTTTTCTTAATTTTAGAAATTGGCCATTGTGTTTGTTTCACCAGTCTACCGATACTTCATCTTCTCTTCCTTCTATATTTTACCTCCTACCCCATACCATACCTCTTGCTTCCCAAAGCTCTCCTGATACCCCTTCCTGGAAAATCTTGACATCAATACATCTTCCAGCTGTAGAATTCTACCTGAAGCTCTGTTTCTTACCTGTATGTGGTTGGAACTCATTTCTCCAGTCATTTGGCCCAGGACCCCCAAATAAGTTAAATAGGAATTATGAGCATGATACTTAGGAAAAAAGATTCTAGATTGTTTCCTTATAAAAATGACATTAAAAATTACTCTCAGATATTATTTGTCCATACTGGTGCCCCAGAATTGGTCATCCTCATGATGGTGAGTGTTGAGCTACATCAAATCTAAATGAAAGAAACACTCAGCTCTACTAACATGCCAGGCAACCCTTTCATGTAGTATCCACTGCCATTATCTCAAGCCCAAACCTCTTCCCCCAAAGGAGTAAATAATCTTTAGATTGTCTACCTGCGTTATCTCTCTCCCACTTCTCTCTGCATCTTGCTGCCAGATAACCTATTAGAAGGTACAGATGCAGTTATTGTCACTAAGTTTCAGTGACTCTCAATTGTTTTTTGATGCTGGTCCAGCCCTTAACCTGATATTCAGTCCCTCTTCCTATTTCTCCCAAAGACTCTTCTACTGCTGTACTGTGGTTGAACCGAATAAATTAATGTTTCCTAAATACGTTCTGTGCTTTCTTACTCTTAGCTTACACTGTTTCCTCTTCCTGCAACCCCCTCTCTGAAATATTTATCTGAAATTTGAATCCAGGTCTTCAAAATTCCTACCAGTTCTCTTTCAACAATTATATTGTCTTTATGTGAAGGCAGTTTGTGTCTTATGCACATAAATTAATGTATTGCTAGGAATCCCACCGCGGTGGACAGAATAATACCTCTCCCATGCCTCCCATGGTGCCGCAGCATCCATGTCCTAATTCCCAGAATCTGTGAAGGCGTTACCTTACATGGCAAAAGAGACTTGAGGATGTGATTAAGTCCTATGAGAAGGAAACATTACCCTGGATTATCTGGATGGGCCTAATAGAATTACGTTGTGTTCTTAAAAGTGAAAAATCTCTCCCAGCTGCAGTCAGAGAGAGAGAGGATGGCAGAAGAAGGGTCAGAGAAATGAGACACTGCTGGCTTTGAAGACAGAGGAAGGCTGCCACAAGGGATGTGAACTCTAAAAAAGCTGGAATAGCAAGAAAAGGGATTTTTACCAGAGCTTCTAGAAAGGAACAAAGAAAGATCTGCCCTAACCTTAATTTTAGCCCAGTGAGATCTCTCTAAAACTTTTGATCTCCACAACTTGGAGAAAATAAATGTGTTGCCACTCAGATTTGGGAAGCTGCTGCAGCAGCAAGAACATGAATACAGGGTCGCCTGGGTGGCTCAGTGGGTTAAAGCCTCTGCCTTCAGCTCAGGTCATGATCCCAGGGTCCTGGGATCGAGAACCACATTGGGCTCTCTGCTCAGCGGGGAGCCTGTTTCCCTTCCTCTCTCTCTCTCTGCCTGCCTCTCTGCCTACTTGTGATCTTTGTCTATCAAATAAATAAATAAAAATCTTAAAAAAAAAAAAGAACATGAATACATCTGAGTTCAAATTCCAGAGTTTGCTAAAATGACTATAAACTGAGGGAATTGGAACACAAGATTTCCTAAGCTCCCTTCCAGTGACAAAAGTCCGGTCCTAGACTAAGCTCTCTTGATCCTTCAGAGACCAAAATACTACCTAATTAATATAACAAACCAATATGTACTAATGTCCTAATCAATTTTATCCCATAAACTTAGAACATTTTTAAGTAATGAGAAAAATAAAACTCTTGAAAGACATGAGACTCCACACTGAACTAAACCCAGTTAAATTGGCATGGAGACATACCTAATGTCAATGACTAGTACCTTGTACATCTGAGCTGCCAAATGAAGACTTGTTGATTAAACCCCCATTTAACATATTAAGGAAATAAAGCTCAGAGATATTAACTCACTTGGTACCAGTCACTGAGTTAAGTGACTTATTCATATATTCATTTGTTCAATAGCTATTAAGAACTGATTATCAATCAGAATATTCATGGAAAATCCAGAACGCTAAACTAGGTCTGCTGCTGAAAAAAAGGTAGACTTATATAAGGAAACACAGAATTATCATCCTTGGACAGCGAGAAGTTTTGAGGAAGGAGGGCTGACCTGCAGTGAAGGGAGGCTTTTGGGAACAGAAAATTTTTATAAAAGGGAAGTCACAGAATGAAAATGAAGGAACCACTGAAGATTGTTGTATATACTCAATGGTTTTTATTTAGAGCTGGCTTTCAGAGATTCAAATAATATCATTGGAAATATTTATTCAACAAAGACTATGAAATACTAAATGCCAGGCTTATGTGATGAATTCAGTATATATTATGTCCCTTATATGTCCTTGCTTTTCTGAAGCTCACAGTTGCACTGCCTGTCAAGAAATACAGACATTTAAGAAATATCTGTAAATTACATGAGGGCTAAAAGAACAACTATACAAAGAGGGCCCTAATTAAATATCACAGATTTTTGGAAGAAGTTCTATTTATGCTGAGACCCAAAAGATGAGGCAAAGAAGGTAAGGTTCTCTTTAGAAAACATTCTTCTTGGAGAACATTTCTCTTAAGATATTTTTTTTCCTCTCTGAGGGCTTGTTTGCTCAATGAATTAACATGCCAGTGGCATCACTTAAGAGGTTTTAAATGAATGTCACCAAATAGCCCTTATTCTCTTAAGAAGTTTAGAGGTCCAGAATCCTGGCTGATGACTTTAAAGTTTAACAAAGTTGTCAAGAATCTAGAATTGTTTAACCTTCTCCTCAGCCATCGTCAGGAGTTTGGCTTTTCTTTTCAGGTCCGTACACTCTTAAGATGGCTGCTTATCCTCTAGGATTCATGCTCTACCTCAAAGGTAGGAAAGAAACCAAGGAGTAGAGTTTATTTAACATGTATCTCCCTTTTTATTAGGAAAAAAAAAATCATCCCCAGAAGCAAGTCATTCTCTACCCACCTCTAAGATTATTGCCCCTTCTGTAGAAGACTATGGCCAGGTCTATTATAGGCCACACGATGCAGTTACAAAGAGAACCCGGAGATATGAAACTATGATGTTATGGGGAATTGCCTTAAAAGTAGTAGGTAGACCCTCTATAGCCAATGTAGCCTCTCTCCCAGTCTAATCACATAAAGGACTTGAGACTGCACTTTCTTGGCTCCTGAGAACTGGTGGCTGTCATTCTGTGTGGGTTTCACTGGGCACCACTCCTCAGACAGGCTTCAGGAAACTGCATGCACCCTTTCTTGTACTTACATTGTGCGTGTGATGTGTACCACTTGTTTGCTAGTTCAGTTTTAAACCAAAGTGATAGAGAGCAACCTTGAACCAAGTCCAAATCCTTCTTCTTATATATCTGTCACATATATATGTAATATATATATATACAAATATATGTATATATGTGTGTATGTATATATATATACACATATACAACAAAGAATTGGTCCAGCTTAAAAAATATATATATATGGGATATATGTATATGTATACATATATACACACACATATATAATAATATGTATATAATATATGTAGATGATGTATATAATATGTATATGTATATACATATATGTATATAATATAATATATGTATATATATAATATATACTGAATTCATCACATATACATATATATGTATAGGATATATGTATATGTACACATATATACACACAGACATATGTATTTTTTTTAACCTGGACCAATTCTTTGTTGTCTGATCTAGGTTATTACCCAGAAAAGCATTTGGTTTCCCCTAGCTGCAAAGAAGATTGGGAAAAGAAGTGTCTGGCATTTTTAGACTCTACTGCATGTTTGTACAGAATGAAAGGAGAGAAGCTGACTGTTGGTTAGGCAACCAACAGTGTCTGGGGCCCCATATGTATTTTTAGAAACCAATGAAGAAACATTATTTCTTCAAAAGGAAAAACTATCACAATGATATGATGAGGGGAAAAAAACCAAACAAACCCTTAATGTTTCTCAAGAAAGTGATTTAAGATTATGGTTCCTTTCATTCTAGAACTGTAAACTGTCTATACTATTTCATGTTTCTCACGTAAATTCTAGATAGCCCAAATGCTTTCTGCTGCTTGCCAAGGCTGCCACAGATAACTCAGGCTTGGAGAAATTTTTATTGTTCTTTTATATCAAAGACCATGATTCTCAGCTTAAGACAAATCAAGTGAAGTGAAGCTAATTTTCAAATATCAACTGAAAAATTAGATAGCTGTGGTAGACACGAAGCCAAAGCATTTGCATTCTGCGTGGTAAGTGTTAAAATTGCCCACAGAGCATCCTGTATGGTTCTAAGATTATTGTATGCTCAATATTAAGGAAGCTAAGGGCATGTTTGCATTCCCAATTATGGATCAATTCCAGTGTCCCAGAGTCAGAAATGTGAATATCTTATATGTACTCATATCTGACTTACACCAGAATTATTAGGAAGCATATTTTAGCTTCTTGTCTAGATTGTTCCTCGAGGAAGGAATGCTGTCATGTGTAGGAATGTTCTCTCTCTCAGAAGGCCTGGATTCAAATCCTTGCTCCATTATCCAGGACCATTGTGACCTTGGGCAAGTTACTTGATTTCAATTTACTCATTGGTCCAGGAAGGCTTATACTAATAACTGCCTTGTGGCTTGTGCATGTGTGTGTGTGTGTGTTGTCTGCATTTGCAAATAAAATGTGGAAATTTGTGTAAAGAATTTAGTGCAGTGTCACTCAGAGGAAGTAGCCAATAAATGTTAATTATTAAGAACCAAATTTATTTCTTAATTGGAAATTAAGGCCTGTTTTACCACTAGCTAGCTGTGTGTTTTTGGCTAAGACACCCAACTTTCTGGGCCTCATTTACCTATCTGCTATGGGAGAGAGGTGTGCTAGAATCTGCAGGCTCACTTGCAGCTTTAGAGATCAGTGATTTCTGGCATTGTTTATCACTTATCATTGAGCAGGTTGCAGGCATTTAAGGGAAGAAAAATAAAAAAGTCTAACACCCACCAAAGAAGACACCTAGTACAGTTAGGAGATGTGGAAAATTCACGATGTGGTTTCGTAGTAAAACTTGTCTCCTAGTCATTACTAACTAATCTGTTACCATGAAACAAAGTGTTGATAGTAGCGGGTAGAATGTCCAATAAGCAGAAGGAAACTTTTAAGAAAGAGAACCTTTTCTTCCTCGTGTCACGTGGAGAAAAGGATCCTTCCATGGTGTTTTGTAAATGAGCTCTTGGCTATTGCTGGGCAGTGAGTTCCCAAGTTTAAGTTTTACCATTTATTGGCATCCAACAGAGAAACAGAGTACTTTTATTTGGAAATACATTTGGAAAGGATTCCAGAGAACCCAAGCAGCATTAATTGTACTCTAGTATGGGAGATTTTCACCTTTTCTGTGCTCTGTAACAACCTGGCATTCTTCCAACTGTAATTTAGACTTACCATGAACTGTAGGGCTTTTTTTAAATGTGTGCAGTGATTTCTAAAAACCAATAACTTCTTTTACTCGTTCTAAATTTTAATTTTTCATATCCTTCATTTTCAGGCACTCTCGAGCCCCTGAATATTTATTCTAAAAAATAAGGTATCAGTGGCTTCTAATAACTTTTAAAAACCTTGGATATTTGGTGACTTCAGGTTCACTCAGGAAACTTTTATTAATCCCTTTCTAAGCTCTCATCAGTAAAGTCTACTACCCTAAGACTGCTTTATTTAAATTACAATAGGAAATGCCTCTGAACCTTCAAGCATCCCAATTTATGCTCTTTTAGTCAAACAAAGCAGACCAGGGTGACTCTCTCAGTGAACTCATTAAGGGAACCACATTTCATTTAGGCCAGACTTTTTATTTTCTAGAAGATTAAAAAGGTAGCAAAATTTTACATGCAACCTTGTCTTATAGCTGTCTACATGTTATGACCAACTAATCCACGTTGTAATCAACCAGATATTAGCATGAATGGTATTTGCTGGAACAAGTGAATAGCCAGATGCACTGTGGGGGTCTCTGGATTCAATTCATTAAGATGGACAATTATTTTGTTTTGTTGTAGGAGGCTCATTCTCTGGGAACAAAGAGGAGAAAGATTGATATTGACCTGAAGAATCAGATCAGTATTCACGTTCTTATTTTGTTTACATTTACCAGTGACAGTGATGATCAATGTCAGCTTGCATATTTTTCCTAAAATCTAAGTAAAGACGCTACCTCAGAAGAATGGAAGAAAAAAAATGTAGAAGGTTATCAAACACAACAAAGCTAAAAGAAAGGCTATGTTTTGGTGGGATTAGACATGCATCCAAATGTAGACCAAGAAAAAGATTGAGTCAAGAACTGGCATTGTTTTTTTTAAGATTTTATTTATTTGTTGACAGAGAGAGAGATTACAAGTAAGCAGGGAGACAGGCAGAGAGAGGGGGGAAGCAGGCTCCCCACTGAGCAGAGAGCCCGATGCAGGACTCGATACCAGGACCCTGAGATCATGACCTGAGCAGAAGGCAGAGGCTTAACCCACTGAACCACCCAGGCGCCCCCCCACCCCCCACTCTTAAGAGACAAGTTCTTTATTATTGGTTATCTTTTTCCCTAGGACCAACCAGATGCTATGATTGCCCGAAGACTAGATCCTCATCATCTCTTCACCCACATAAGCATTTACCTAAGACATATTTACTGTAAAAATTGAGAATTTCCACAGTGTGCTTTACCAAGTGACAGATATAGCGAAAGGCAGATTTACTGTGGGGAAAAAGAAACAAAACTATTCTAGCATACGAAAGAAGTATTTCCAGAAATATAAGCTCTGGTTTATAGAAAGTTCCCTCTGTCAGAAGCACCACATCATTCCTCAGTATTAACACCAGGAAGAGAAACAGCTTTCATGCTTTGGAATGTATTATTAAGTTTAAATATGAAATGTTTGAAGCTATTTCTTAAAACAAACTATCCCACCACTACAGAAAATAAAATAGTTTTCATGGACTCATCTTTCCTACCTAGTTCTCCTCATGGTAAGATAAGTTCATCTACCACCCTGTGTATATAAAGTAGTTTTTGCACTGCTTCCAATTTTTAACACAATAGTTACATTTTTAAAGGGTGCTTTTAATTTTTAAAAAAATCTTTAATCAAAAATTTAAAAACATCAGGGAGCTGACTATTTAAAAAAGACTTTGGTAAATCTCTGTTAAATGAACTACTGTTATGTTATCTTCGATGAATCTAAATTTTTATTTTGCTAAAGGTAAGTAAGGTACCATTATACAGCTATAACCTGTAGCAAGTGCTATTTCCTATCTCTTGTGGACTTTTTTTTTGGCACCTCTGGAAAGAAAAGCAACAAATGGATCAAGCAATAATGCAGGAGAGATCAAAGCAATTCCTTCTGTCAACAGTAGCAATTCACACAAATCTCTGAACACTGAAGGCTTTCCTTAGCCAAAGAGAAGTCTGGGAGAGAGGCTTATTGTGGAAAACACATCATAGGAAGTGGTATCAGCTTCTGAATTTTATGTCATAAGTAGATTTTGCTTAAGGACAACCAAAGTTGGTGTAAGAGGAGGAGAGGAAGGGAAGAGGAAGTAGGATTTATTGAGGGCTGACTATGATAGCAAGACCTCTACAATGTGCTCCTTGTGGTGTAGTGGTAATGAGTGGGCTCTTGAGCTAAGCTGCCTTGGACCTATACTCTGTCTTGGCCACATACCAGCCCTGTAGTTTGGATGCAGGTTATTAAAGCTTCTTTTGTTAACATTTTTGTCATCATGAAGAGTAAAATCAGCTCATTGTAAGTATAAAGTAAATGAATTTAAATAATGCATTTACAACAGTGCCTGCCATACAGTTCCAGAGAAATATTATCACTTCCACATCACTGATGAGGAAACAGAGGGCACTTACCTTAATTAATTTGCTTCTTAAGTGGTGGAGCTTGATTTCTAGTAGTGGTTCTTTTGAACCCTGCTTCAAGATTGTTCTACACCCTTGCTTCTTAGAGTGTGGTCCCTGATTCAGCAAGATCAGCCTTACCTGGGAACTGGTGAGACATGGAGAATCTTGGGCCTGCTCCAGATCGCAGAGTTGAGTTTATAGTTGAACCAATTCCCCAGGCGATTCTTGTGCAGATTAAAGTTGAGAAGGGCTGTGGAACACACACTGCCCAGTCAGACCTCTACTAAGTGGAAGGATTTATTTCCATGCAAGCTACTGCTTTAAGACCTTAAGTATCCCAGAGCAGGACTGGCCTTCATCCCTTTAGGCTCTGCCATTCTTCTTTGTCAGAATGTCTACCATTTAGAAGCTAATTCTCAGGGCTGGCTCTTAGTTTTCTCTAGTATGAACCAATCCCCATGGTTCTTGATATCCCTCTCTCTCTCTCATTTTCTCTCTTTCCATCTCTCTCCCTCCTTCCTTCTCTCCCATTCTCCCTATTTTTTATTCCTAAGTTTACATCTTGAAGGATTCACCTGGGGCTGCCCTATGGTTCTGAACAAAATCCCACTGAAGCATGCCTTGATAAAGGCAGTGATTTATGGAAAAGGGCAGATTATGGAATTGGACAACACTTTTCTTTGGTCCAACATTTTTCTTGGAACAATTTCTTTAATCTCCCTGAAACTTTGTTTCCTTGTCTTTAACAGTGGTGATATCAATAGCTGTATCTCAAAGTTGAGAAGATCAAATAAAATCAAGGTATGACAAAGCATCTTGAGCATAATAGGTGCTCAGTAAACTTCAGACAAACAAAGAACTAAACCCTGACCTATGACAAAAGTAAGCAGACCCATTATATTTTAAAAGGGGTGGGGAGATACTGACTGCCCCTTATGGAATGCATGAATTCCAGCTGTGTTTAAAGGAATATCTTCTATATTTAAAGACTGAGGCAATTGCTTTTATGTGGAACAAGCCCCAGGAGGGCTCTGTTCCTTAGAGAGAATCATCAGTTTCATTTTAGTCCGTACAGATGTTTTTTTAGGAGGATTACCATTAGTGAATCGCAAGAAATCTTGTCCCTTTCATCATGTGATTAAAAAAATAGCTGCTCTGAGCTTAAGAGGAATTTTTATTAGAGCTAAAATTCTTTATATAGAAATATAGTACTAATTTTACTAATGACAAATTGAGGACAATGAGCCGAAATTTGCTTTCTGGTCCTATTCAGAGTGTAGTCTCTCCATATAAAGGAAGGTGCGCCTGCACAGCATAAAGGCAGGGAGCAGGGTGGGTAAGCTCCCTCAGTTCCGGTTCTCAGGACCACAGTGAGCAACTCACAATGGAAATGCCTTTCAAACTGTTGCAGCTGCTCTCTGTGGAGCACCCACTGAGTCAAAGGACAGACACTCCACATACATGTTAAATCCTCAGGCTCCAAAGCCTAATTAATGTCCTGAAATCTATCCAAAATGGTAGAATCATGCATCTAAAGTACATATGCATTCTGGAATAGGAAACAGTTTAAAAATAAATTGAAAAAAAAATGTAAATCACACACAACTTTATTTTGTCCTTCTTCTGTGTTCACATACTCCTTAAAGATTGGACTTAAAAACAATTTGAACCTTTTCGCCTCACAGTTTGGCTTCAGTTATTTCAGTTTTGGGTAGCTTGGCACACTTAAAACTGGGTTTCTTTGTAATTTGTGGTGACGTGCAAATCGTGTAGGCACACCATTCCTGCACATTTTCTCCCGATTCCTTTTTCTCCTTTTAAAAGAGAGAACAATGTTCAATGAGACTAAAAGATAAAAAGCAAAGAATCCAGCACAGTTTGGGGGCAACTTTTTTATTTTCCACTAAAATAGTTTTATAAAGATTTGGCAGACAACATAAATATGAGATTAGATTACACTTTTTTAGTCTCTCTTCTCAATTGAAATATCCAGATATTAAAATGACTGGGCATGAACAGAACCTCTTGAATGTCTATAACATTTAGAATTTTTTTTTTT
>ML107822.1:31103-53287 GCA_003697995.1 Taxidea taxus jeffersonii
TTTTTTTTTTTCTGGTACACCCTGGGGAGATAATGCCCTTAGAATTTCCTTCCCTTGGGAAACCACATTTATCACTGTGAGTTAAGAAGGGTCTAGTCAAGGATGATGGGGCTGATTGCTTCCTGTCTCACTCTGTAGAAAAACAGGGCTAGTCCATCCCCAAACATGCTAGTAGTATGTAAGAAGCCTCTCAGACATTTGCATTGTATTTCTAAAATAGGTTCAGATAAACTCAGTTTGCTTCCTCTGTCACTGCTTGTTCACTTTCCTGTTTCCAGGACCATTTTTTTACTTTTTACTGTTTTCAGTCTAGTACTTGAAAACTGGGACTAACTATCTTGATTTAATGCCAGAACCCTTTGGAACATGGCTTCTCATATTTGTCATCCATCTCCCTGTCTCAGTAATTTACTCTGTCATAATGTGGCTTAATGAATTAAAATGGAGCTGGTGGGGCACCTGGATGGCTCAGTCCGTTAAGCATCCAACTGTTGATTTTGGCTCAGGTCATGATCTCAGGGTCCTAGTATCAAGCCCCATGTGGGGTTCCCCATTCTGCATGATGTTGGCTTGAGGTTCTCCCTCTCCATCTTCCTCTACCACTCCTCTCCTGCTCTCTGCATCCCAACCCAAATAAATAAATAAATAAATAAATCTTTTATTTTAAAAAAACTGGTGCTGGTGGAGAGGGGAGGGAGTGATAAGCATCTAATACTGTCTTACAATATAAGAGCTTATACATCATGGATTATTCTGAGACTTCAGCAATTCACTGTCCCCAGATCCCCCCCTGCAATACCTTTATCAGCAATTTGTTGAAATGAGCATTAGAATACTTTCTTGAACTTCTTCGTGCAAAACTGGCAAGGAACATTCAGATAGTTATCTTGCAAGCTGTGAATATTTCCTTTGCTCTGGCGTTTGCATTGGCAGGTGGGGAGGGGGGGTAGTGGAGATCCCTTAATTTTCTGGAGGGCAGAGTTAGGGATCTATTCCATTGTGTAACTCCAAAGGATCCAGAGTGATGTAGAAGCTCCATATCCATCTTAAAGTTATCAGCTTCCCAGATTTTTCTCTGTAGCATATGTGGTCTTCTTTAAATGCCCCTGAGATGACATGCTACATTTTATCATGAAAATTACATTTTATCAATTCTAAGTCACCCATATTTTCACATTTTATATTCTCTGAAACTGGAATGCATCTTAAAATTGATGGTGCATCATAGCTTGATTTCCAATATTTTTTTGATCTTGGGGTACATAAAATCAATTCCATTTCACATCCAAAGTCATCTTAAATTTAAGAGTAATGGTACACCTTTTTAAGCGTACCTTCAAAGAGGTCCTACCCTTTCAAATCTGGAATTGCAATGGGAATAACGACCCTAGCCATCCCTGTATTTTATTCTGTATAGCAAGAACATTCGAAAGTGAAATTTAAAATAAAAGAAATTAATGAAAAACGAAACTAGAAGGTTAGAAAACATTTAACATTTGAATGTATTGTCATTTACTATGAGCTATTGGACTAAGAGCTCTTTTCCTTTTATATCCACTTCAAGTGTCCATAATAAATGAGGTCTCCATTTGCAAATGGTAAGCCATTGTAGTCAAATAACTGCTGATGTATCATTAATCTTCACTTCCAGCAAAAAAAAAAAAAAAAAAAAATCACATCCTGAATTGGATCAATGTATTCGATCTGATCAACTACCACCAGAGTGCAAGTGTCTGAAATTCTGAATTAACTGTGTCGTGACTCATTTAGTTATACTTGAGTCATGATATTATTAAACCTTAAGTCATTGTTCCAAAGACAGCTTATACATTAGAGTTTCTTCAAATATGTACTGAGATCTTAGTACAGTTCTCTAGTGACTTGCTAGGTTCTCTAGGTATTTAATCTTCGTTTAGGTTTGTGCTTGGCTTTGAATAAAGTTAGGAGAGAAGGATATGAGACTTGAGACATTTATTGAGCAAAACTACCCTGAATCCTTCATGGCTATTGAGCAAGCAGTAATGGAAAACGGGAACCAAGAAATAAAAATCTCATCAACACAGTGAAATCTGTTCTTTTCTCTCTGTATATAAACCTCATGTGTTGGCTTTGGCAGTAGTTGGGACTTTGTCATTCCAATAAAGTTCCTGAAATTCATGAGATATCGCTTCTTTTTACAGGAAAACATCTGCAAGTGTATTTATCTGGTTATAAACAAAAATACATTTTACTTTTTCGAGTGACAGATCAGAAGTATTTATTTGTATTCGCAATATGCATTATTAGCCCATCGCAGAAATCTGTGAACACACACACATTATTAAAACATCGTTTATAAGTTTAAAAATATACTAACTAGAGAAGCATGCATAGTTCTCTACTTCAGAACATTCTCATTGTACTGTTGAAAGAATTTTACTTGGTTGAACGGAGAATGGTTTTTAAACTTTCTTTAGGGAAATTTAGCTAAAATTTTCCACTCTTAAACTTGATGCAGTCTGCAGTTTAACTCTTTGAAACACACACACACACACGCTATATTTTATATAGTTAAGATAAATTTTTTTCACATTCCTAGCATTACTCAAATTTGATGCATCTTATAACTAATGGCAGGGCTTAGTTGAACGGGCAGTTTTTTCTTTCTTTATGGTAAAAAGTTATGTGCTATTGAAGATAAAATTCAGGATGAATCTGATGGTGTTGGTGGTACAATAGCACTATTTATAATCTACACACTCTCAGGTCCTGCTTTAAGTACCTTATAGACCTTATGTAAGAGTCACAACCATCCTGAAAAACAGATATTATCTGTTAATTTTTAAAGATGAGGAACTAAGCCTGGAGAATTCGAGAATAACTTGTCTGTACCACTGAGTGTAAATGTTGAAGTGAGGATTTGGATGTAGGTCTGCCTGATGACAAAGCTTGATTTTTTTTCTTTTTTCTTTTTTTTTCTAAAGATTTTATTTATTTATTTGACAGAGAGAGATCACAAGTAGGCGGGGCGGGGGTGGGGAACCAAGCTCCCCTGCCCCCGAGAAGAGAGCCTTATTCGGAACTTGATCCCAGGACCCTGAGATCATGACCTGAGCCGAAGACAGAGCCTTAACCCACTGAGCCACCCAGGCACCCCCAAAACTTGATCTTTTAAGAGGGGCACAATGAACCAACTTCAAACATAGCAACTCATGTCCATTTTTGTCCAAAGGCCTGCATTTGGAAAGTATTGTCAATTCTGTATGGTATTCTTGCTACAGTAATAAAGTGATGGCATTATTAGGTGGCAAAACTCATCTACTTTTCTGTAAAGCATCAGCCTATTCAGGCAGAATAGCTTGTCTTCCTTCAATTTATATTTTCTGTAGACCTTCTGGGGCCCAGGCGCAAAGATGAGTAAATATTGGAGGCATGTCATGAGGAAGGGAAGTCAACTGAAATGAAACTGAGGAGCAAGCCCTGGGTTGCTCTGGGTTCTGTTGCCGAGACCTGTTGCTACTGTCTTGCTGTGAGATATGGTATATTAGCCCTTCCCTCTGAGTACGTTTCTGCACAATAATCTCTATACTACATCTCATGATTGTGAGGATAAAATGAGAATAAGATAAAGTGGTTTTCAATGCACAGAGGACAAAATATTTGGCATTATTCATTCCTAGTGGACTTGTTTTAGGGATAATCATTGATCAAACATCTTTCCTGTAGCCCTTGAGCCTCACAATAGAAGGGGTGTATGAGAGAGAAAGTGGGATTTTTCTCTGAGAATCACAAATGAAACATTTCTTAGCTCTGAATTATCATTTCATTGGTATCAGTTAAATAATATTGCTTCTATATACAGGCACAAATTTCAGTCCCTCTCTCTGTCTCTCTTGCTCTCTCTTTAGCATGGTGGATACTACTTTTCTCTTGGTTCTGAAACACACAGATTGAGTTTGAGCCCTTGTCTCACCACTTAACTGTGCCATTATGAGCCTGTTACACTCTGAGTCTCAATTTCCATATTTAAAAAATGGTAATAGCACCTTCCATTCAAGAATTTTTTGAGGATTGAAGACATAAAGCACCTAGAATAGGGCCTAACACATAGTAAAGATTAAATAAATGTTGACTACCTATTATTTTCCCAATAGGTTGGAACCATCCATCACTATTTTTTATTAATTCTTTTTAAATTAACATATAATATGTTATTTATCTCAGGGGCACAGGTCTGTGATTCATTAAGTCTTACACAATTCACACATTCACCATAGCACATACCCTCCCCAATGTCCATCACGCAGCTACCCCATCCCTCTCACCCCCTTTCCCCTCCAGCAACCATCAGTTTGTTTCCTGAGATGAAGAGTCTTTATGGTTTGTCTTCCTCTCTGGTTTCATCTTGTTCCATTTTCCCCTCCCTTCCCTTATGATCCTCTGTCTTGTTTCTCAAATTCCTCATATCAGTGAGATCATATGACAATTGTCTTTCTCTGATTGACTTATTTCACTTAGCATAATACCCTCTAGTTCCATCCATGTCGTTACAAATGCAAGATTTTTTTTAATGACTTCATAGTATTCCATTGTATATATATATACCATGTCTTCTTTATCCATTCTTCTGTTGGTGGACATCCAGGTTCTTTCCATAGTTTTGCTATTGTGGACATTGCTACTATAAACATTTGGGTGCATTTGCCCCTTCAGATCACTACATTTGTATCTTTAGGGTAAATACCCAGTAGTGCAATTGCTGGGTCATAGGGTAGCCTTATTTTCAACTTTTTGATGATCCTCCATACTGATTTTCAGAGTGGCTGCACCAGCTTGCATTCCCACCAGCAGTGTAGGAGGGTTCCCCTTTCTCTGTGTCCTGCCAACACCTATCGTTTCCTGACTTGTTAATTTTAGCCATTCTGACTGGTGTGAGGTGGTATCTCACTGTGGTTTTGATTTGTATTTCCCTGATGCCAAGTGATGTGGAGCACTTTTCCATGTGCCTCTTGGCCATTTGGATGTCTTCTTTGCAGAAATGTCTGTTCATGCCTTCTGCCATATTCTTGATCGGATTATTGGTTCTTTGGGTGTTGAGTTTGATAAGTTCTTTATAGATTTTGGATACTAGCCCTTTATCTGATATGTCATTTGCAAATATCTTCTCCCATTCTGTTAGTTGTCTTTTGGTTTTGTTGACTGTTTCCTTTGCTGTGCAAAAGCTTTACTCCCACTATACTTCCATATGACCACAGCAAATCTGCTATAGAAAATATTCTAGTCACCATGCATGATAAAGAAATAACTAAATACTGTATTTGTTCTTAAAGAAACTACATGTGGTTTTATATCTTCCAAACCAATTATTTTGCCCATTTAATTAATCTAATTTGATGTATTATATAAAGCAAGGAACTAGCATTTTTATTTTAAAAAATATATAGGCTGTCATTATGTAATCTATAAGAACCAACTCGATCTAAGTAATTGCTCTGGACTAACCCCAAATATTATTATCCCTTTTTCCAGCTGAGTTTCATACTCACATCAGCAATTTGTCTTTAGAATGTTGGTTGAAAGCTCAATTTCATTTATTCTATACATGGTAACAGCTCTCTCCTTCCTTCCTTCCTCCCTCCCTCCCTTCCTTCTTTTTTTCAAAGAGAGGAGAAGTGGTAGAGGGAAAGGGAGAGAGAGAATCTTAATCAGGCACTTGATCTCATTTGGGGCTTGATCTCACGACCCTGTGATCATGACCTGAGCCAAAAATATAAGAGTTGGACACTTAACCAACTGAGCCACCCAGGAGCACCTGAAGGTAGCTATTTTGAACCCCGTGGGATCTTCTACACTTTATCCACCTGTTATGTCCTTCTAGGTGGGTTTACCACACTAAATTTCCATATCTGCTATATTATTGCCCATCCTGGAACTCTCTCTAAATTTTTCTTAAAAATTTATCCCAGACTTATCCTAAACTGACTTCTAAACTTATTCCAAATTTATCCTACATTGACTTTTTTTTTCCCCTATTTTTGCTTGCATTCTGTACCTGTACCATCTTCATCTTCGGGAGAGCAAAGACTCTAGAGCCTGGCCGGTTGAATTCAAATCCTAACCCACTCTGTGACCTTAGTTGAGATAGTTCTTTTTGTTTCAGTTTTCTCATCTATAAAGCACTACCTAGCATAGAGGGTCATTGGGTTAATATGTCATTAATATGTGTAAAATCATGCTTAGAATCATGCTTGACACATAGTAAATGTTATATAAATATTTGCCATTATATTATTGCTTATTTATGATAACTTACCATGGGTTGTTGATGTTGTCAGATGTGTTCATAATTTTACCATTCCAAGAAATTAGATGATGGAAGAACCAAACAGCAGGGGGTGCAAATAGAGGACACATAGCCAGAGAAAAACCATAAAGATGGGAAAGTTATGGAAGATTAGACAGAACAATATTTCTGTCCATGAAAATGAAAAGTCTCAGAAATATGCAGACAGGTAGTTAGAAAAATGGACTGGAAAAGAGACCAGGAGAAGTATCAGTGATCAGCATGGTAATGGCAATTTTCATAGTGTGATGAACAGGGAGTGGTAACTTTGTATTGATATTGGAGATGAGTACAAATTTGGAAGAGGAGAGGAAAGAGCCCATAGAGGGGATCAGACCAATGATGGAGAAATGAGAAACAGTTGAAGCTGAGGATTCCTCAGGGATGACTAATAGGGAGGACAGCTTCCCTGATACTCTTCAAAAACCAAGTGGGGGCAATGAGTGAGAGAAGAGAAACAGAGACAGGAGCATGAGGTCACGGAGAGGCTACTGGATAGGAAGTTGAGACTTCTTTATTCCCAGCTGGCCCAAGAATGAGGAACACCAGCTTTGTCCAGTCTCTTAGCATTACTGGGCTAAATAAATGTAAAGTCCTAACCTCCTTTTCACCTCTACATCCTAACGAGCTTACAAGCTGAGATGAGGGGTGGTAGGGAAAATGTATAAATGTCAGGTCAGTTTTGATCTTAGGAAAATAGAAGTAAAGGCCATCTTCATGAACCAATATCACAGACAGACAAAGGGATGCATCTCACATGCTGAGTGAGAGAAGACAGTCACACAAACTTTATACTATATGGTTAGGATTATTTAAGGTTCCAAAACAGACAAAATAGATCTTCTGAATTAGAGGTCACACGACTGGTTACCTTTTGGAGATGGTAACATTTGGGGATGCTGAAATGTCCTCTCTATTAATCTGGGTGGAAATTACACGGATGTGTCTGTAGGTAAAAGTAATGGAGCATCATACAATTAAGACGTGTCCACCTTACTGTTGTAAGTTGCACTTCAACTGCAAAGAAAAATAAATGAAGGTTCTAACTAAATTAAAAAAGAGAAAAATGTCTGCTCGAATGAAAATAAGGTGAAGGCTGAGAGCATTGGGCAAAGCACTGTCTATGGGGATGGTGCGTGGTCAATGAGAGACAGATAAATGGATTGTTTCAAAGCAGGTACTTGGATATATTAACTGTTTGACCTGGTGAATAGTTACTATTAGTGAACTACCTATCATTTGCACTAATTTTACAAATATATTCCATATACATTCATGACATACAACATATACACATTAGAATGATGATTTTCAACATGTTTGGCTAACTTCCAATGCCTGGAAGATGCTCAGGGTCACTGTGTGGGGTGAAGGGAGGGTAACAGAGCAGCCTGAGCTCCCTGCCTTTTCCTGTCCCTGTACTGGCCAGTGTGGTTCTAATTTAATCTGTTGTATAAATTGTGGCTTGGCTATAAGAGCTAATAGGTAAACAGATTCCACCTCTAGAAGTGTTTGAAGATAATATAGGTAGTTATGCCTAAAATACACAGAGATTATGTGTGATCTAAACCTTCATTACAACAAACAAAACCAAAACACCACAGGGCCATTGGGAATTTTCAGTGAAGCCCTACTTGTAACTCTGAGAATCAACAGAATTAGAAGTATGTTTGCATTCCTCCTCCAACGAACACTCCTGTGCTTGCAGTGGGGTCTTGAAAACATGGAGAACGATGTTCCCAGTGTTAAGGAGTTTAAAAAGCTGTGACAACAAGCCCTCAGATCAAGCCACGGTGTTTCTGATCTCCCAATATCAAAGACTTAGGATGAAAGAAGGGTCGCACTTTCTCTGTTCTCTTGTCAGTCCTGACTTCTCACTCCTCATAAAGGAAAAGTCTTCTTTAACTCTCCTCTCTGCCAGGGGCATGGCTGCCTTTCTATTATGTTTCTAGAGCAGAAGGGCCCATAAGGAAAGCTGGAAGAACAATGCGATTTTATAGTGTGTTATGGAGTGTTTGACACACTCTGGTTCCTTATTTATACAACTGTGGGGCAGCTGGAGGAGGAAGGAGGTGTCTATGATGATCACTGTTATTATTATCATTCTAACCACATACCCACCAACTAGAGTTTCCTGTTTTCATCACCTTGGACAGACACCTCTGCCTCCCAACCCTGAAGGTTCACTTTTCTCTCCATCTGTTCAATTGGCATATGATCTTCATCAGGCTTTTGTTTTCATACTCTTCAGATTCATACATTTTTCAGGTTTTGTGCCTACTAAGAACTCATGTCCCTCAGCAGCAGCAATGCTGTGTGTAACATGCTAGACTTTATTCTTAGTAGGGCTTCCTATTCCAGGGACATAGAGGATTTCTGAAAGCTCTTAATTGTGAATGTTGGCAAAGTCTTTCAGTGTGTGTGTGCCTGTGTGTGTGTGTGTGTGTGTGTGTGTGTGAGAGAGAGAGAGAGAGAGAGACAGTCAAATTGTCTTCTAAAATACTTACCTACATTGATTAATGAAGTTATCCACCTTTTATTTATTTTTAAAAGATTATATTTATTTATTTGAGAGAGAGATCACCAAGGTTGGGGGGCAGAGGGAGAAGCAGGCTCCCCGCTGAACAAGGAGCCCGATGTGGGACTTGAACCCAGGACCCTTGGATCCTTACCTGAGCTGAAGGCAGACACTTAACCTCGGTTGGTTAACCGAGCCACCCAGGTGCCCCGAAGTTATCCAACTTTTAGATTTCTTCCTTCTCTATGGACCAAAATTTCCTGGGTTAAAATAAATACATTTAAAATAGATAACCTAAAATTCTCAAACAGTTTCAATCACAGCATTTCATTTGCTTTTGTAACATCCAATATGGTCTGTATATGCTGTGTATGCCCTTGGTCCATCTTAATATTTTAAGCATCTCTGTATTTTGTATTTAAAGTTTGGCTTATAGATTTGATGCTGGCTCACCCAAATTGGGAAAGAAGTGTCTACTTCATACTTTCATACCATAAATTACTTTTCAAAAGGTGAACATGTTTTTAATCTGCGGTGGTGTAATTTATGTTCCAATGAGCAAGGAGTTTTAGAGGATCAGATTAGTGGAGCACTGAGCAGTTGGAACAGCACACCACATTCCTGAACTTCCCACACAAATGTTTCCATGCACTTCAGTCTGTTCCAAAACCTCAGATTTCCTATAACCTCACAAGGAGTCTCTTGCCACTATTCTATCCCGATAAGCTCCAGATAGATTTACTTCGCTGTCTCACCTTCTCCATAAAATGGAATTAGAAGGAAATAAGGAGCTCTTGCTTTTACAATTTATGATCCTTCAGAGGATTAATGTTTGTATTTTTTAGCCACAGAAACCTTTGTGCAAACAAAACATTACACTAAAGCCAAGTGTGGAAAGCAGATAAATGTTCAGTTGGTCCGGGTGAATTAGGGTGGGGGTCCGAAGCTCTGGAAACGGGTCCCATCCCCACCTGCCAGCAGCCCCAGAAGAGTTCTTTAGAGCTGGCTCAGATCTGTTGCCTTGGAGCAGTGGTTCTCTTTCTGGTTACCCACTAGAATTCCTGGAGGAACTTCTTAAAAATACCCCTGCTCGGAACCCACCCTGTATAGAGTGTTCTAATGGATAGAGGTTAGGGCCCAGACAGTTGTTTTATTCCGAGCTCCAGATGTTCTCATGTGCAGCCATGGTCAAGATTGAGCATCGGAATCCCCAGGGAGCTTGTTAAAACACAGCTGGCTGGACCCCACCCGAGTTCCTGATTCTGTAGGTCTGGAGTGGGGCCCAGACATTTGCATTTCTAATGAGACCCCAGGTGATGCTGATGCTCTTGATCCAGGGAGTAGGGGTCGGGACCACTGCTTGGGGAAAATGGTGAGATTTGCCAAGATTGGAATACTTCTGCTAAGAACTGAAAAAAAAAAAAATAGCTTCCACTGGGTTTTCTTTCTCTACCTTTTTTTTTTTGAGTTAAAAAAACATCATTCCTATGCCTGAAAGTGCCTATCGTGGCAGCTATCAGTTATTTGGGGCAGGTATATGGGATCTAAGGTTGTGATTCTATGTCAGCTAAGCCTCTGCCTACAACCTGCCACAGTGTCTTACTGGCACTCCAATTATACTGTAACCCATATTCTGAACTATAAGCATATTGGGGCAATACATCAAAAAGAAGATTTAGGTTAAAATGAAGAAATGAAAACATGTTATGATCTACAAAGAGCACATCCTATAAGTCCATGGGTCATGCTGGGAAACCTGAGCAGAGGAAAGCCTGCATTTGCCTTTGAGTAAATTAACCAAAGAATCACTAAGCTACCTGGTTGCCTTTATCTCTTTCCGTGTATTTCTCCTATTCTCCACAGACAAGATCTAGCGAGAAGGGCAGCAAAATGTTTATGTCACGACAATCATTTTGGGGCAGCCAGATTTAGAAAAAGGAGTTAGTAAATATGAAAGGTTAAGCAAAGTTTGGGGACTTAAGTAGATTTCCTGTCAGAATATCTGCTGGGAGGCAAGATAGTCTCAGTCACTTAGAATCACAAGGCAGGGGAGCTCAAGCTGGGTGTATGTATATAAGGTGCCTCCCTGAACTGGTGGGAGTCTCAGAGCCTAGGTAGTGAATTCTAGGCACTGAATAAACATAGACATAACAGCATTATGGTCATCCCATGCACTCCTGTGGAACCAAGAGCTTGGAGAAGGGCTGGTTGGCAGGGGAATGGTTCATGTTGACGGTTATGGATTGATCTGTCTGTCTTCCCAAAATTGAAATGTTGAAATCCTAACTCCCAGTATTTTATTTGGAATGCAACTTTGTTTGGAAATAGGGCTGTTGCAGGTGTAATCAGTTAAGATGAGGTCATTAGGGTAGGCCCTAATCCAATATGACTAGTGTTCTTCTAAAAGGGGAGATTTGAACATTGAAACACACACACATAGGAAGAATGTCGTGTGGACAATGAAGATGAAAATCATCGGGGTTATACAACCACAAGCCAAGGAACCAACCCTGCTGAGACTTTGATCTCAGATATCTAGCTTCCTGAACTGAGACAGAAAAGTTCCTGTTGTTTAAGTCACCCAGTCTGTACTACTTTGTTATGGAAGCCCTAGAAAACCAATACATCGCCCAGAACACCATATTAGATGACTGTGCTGCTGCTGGAGAGGCCTAGGTGATTCCACCCAGAGAACTCAAGCCAGCATCTCCTAGGGAGAAAACAAGGTGGGCAGTGCAGGATGCCAGTCGTGACCATGCAGAAAAGCAACAACCAACAGGGACAGGTCCATGGAAACAGCTGGTAAAGAAATAAGACAGTAATAAACACTTGTCTCTTCCCTTCTCACTGCTTGTCTCAGTCAGAGTTGCTGTGTTGAAGGGCGTTCAGGCAAGAGTTGGGGCCATACCACCTGCCCTCACTCTACAGAGTCAGATCCCCAGTTCATAGCAGCTAGGAGAGAGGCCAGTGGGGAAGTAAGGAAGATGAGATGATTAGGAATTGAGATGGAAGTATCAAACAGCATTCACTCAAGACATTGCTAAGGGATGAGAAAAGGGAGACCAAGAAGAGCGGTGAACTTGTGACCAGAGAAAAATGAAAGCTTTTTCTAATTATATTTTATTGAGACTTATACTTATTGAAACTTGTCAAAAACTGATGGTAATAATAATAACAATATGAATGCATAGCTGATACTTGTTTTTCACTTAAAATTACTCTGGGCCAAGTGGCAGTCATTGTATCAATTAATTTCTGTAGAGTCCCAGGGAGGTGGGAAATACAATACTGTATATTAAGAAACAGAAGTCCCGTAAAGGATAACTGTGTAAGGCCACTCAGCCGGCAAGGCCTAAGAGCCTGGGTTTAAACCTGAGCTCTCCATGGCGCTAGACTGCTCCCACTTGTTTTCTGAATCTCCTTGTATCTGCCTCCCTTTCAAAAATGGGCTCTTCTGGGGGCCTGCTATGAGGTGCTCGCTCAGGTATATGAGGCAAGTGCTTCCGACAGAAAACTAAAAAGTATGGCTACACAAATGAAAACAATCTTCAGAAGGTACGATGGTTTTCAGTCTCCCACAGAATTTCCAAAAGCAAGTGCTCAATGTTACAATTTAATCTGAAAATAAAGTCATAATTTGAATTCTGTGAACTAAATCATTAATCCACCCTGATTCTGGTTCATTTGACCTTAGTCATGACTCAATGTTTCATAAAACAATGCTAGGTTGATGTGAAAGATATAATTGCCACCCACACTGAGAAGAATAAGGCCGAATATAATAGTGTGCATCTACCACGGTTCCAATCAAGGCCAAGAGAAAGACAGAAATCAAAACATTAACATTGATTATTCCTAGCTGGTCATATAAGGTGTAATTCACATTTTCTTTTTTATTCTTTTGAGTATTCCAGTTTCCTTACAATTAGCATGTATTTCTTTTTGAACCAGAAAAAATACATTGCTGTAGGAGCTGCAGGCTCTGCCAAATGCTTCAGCATAACAAAACAGTTATCTCCCTGAATTTCAGTGGCTAGATAGGAAAACATTTCCTGACCTCATCAATATTATTTTAACACATTTTATCCTTAACAATTACATTTCTGCCCTTTACCATCATTTCCAAAACACTGTATCTCCTTTGCCCCTGTTTTCATTAGTGCGGTCATATAGTCTACCCTGATTGGAAGTGCTAAAGGAGAGTTTGTGGTTTTCATTTCATTTTTTGGTGAACCAGTGAAAACAACATTGATGATTTTTCCTTATGTATAAAGTATCTTTCACGTATGATTGGTTATGAAATATTCTCAAGTTCCACTCCAAACTCTACACTGTGTGCTGAAATTTATGAGAAAGGAAATTATCTGAAAGCTCTGAGCAGAATAAAATTACTGAGCAAAAAGAGATTTGCTGACCCTCTAGTCCAGACTTTCTTATTTTACAGTTGAGAGGATAAATGCCAGAATGACTTGTCCATGCTCATTCACCCAGCAAGCCTCAGTGCCCAGGCCACTGGATTGTGCATAAATGGGGGGCCCTCTGAGTAGTTACAAGGGTATTTTTAGAAAAAGAAATTGTTGCCTTAGGAAAATACCTTGATGACCCCTTTGAGACCAAGGTTGGAGCCTTGAGGGGACAGTAGTTATAGATTAAATGGAGAGGTCTTCTGCTCAGTGTAAGAAGCAAGCATTGGTTTGAGCAGGGGAGCTAGAACTATATTGGCTGGAATGGCTAAGGGGATTCTAAGAACAGAGGTGTCTAAGGATGCCTGGGTGGCTCAGTCAGTTAAGCATCTGCCTTTGGCTCCGGTCATGATCTCAGGGTCCTAGGATTGAGCCCCGCATGGGGCTCCCTGCTCAGTGGGGAGTCTGCTTCTTCCTCTCCTTCTGCCCCTTACCCCTGCTTGTTCTCATTCTCTCTCTCTCTCTCTCTCTCAAATAAATAAATAAATAAATAAATACAAATCTTAAAAAAAATAAGAACAGAGATATCGAGTATTTGAGTTTATGTTGTTCCCAATGATGGAATAACTTTATAGAGTGAACACCAAGTTTACTAGAATCAGGAAATCACAGAAGGGAATATTAACTACTGGTTAATTATGGAAATATTGAGGAGGTCAATGAATTTCTAACAGGACAAATAATGGAATTTTGATACAGTTGTCTCTACACTTTGGGGTACAAGTTACCTTCAGTTGACATCTGGGACGTATGATAGGATAGCTCTCAGCTCTTGGAGAGTCTTTTATGTGCCAGGCCCCATCAGTGCACCTTTTCATCTATTCTTGGTAAGTTTTAGAGCATTTCTACAAAGTAGCTCTTATTATTCTTTTCTTTTAGATGTGGACCCACAGCTTAGACAACTAAAGAATGAGATCCATTCACTTAGCAGTGATCTTGAGCAGGTCATTTAATCTCTGAGTGTCTATTTTTTCACCTATGAATGAGGATAATAACTACATGAAGATTTAACATGTAGACGAACTGCCCTGCAAATCACCTAGCAAATAGAGGATGGTAAATAAATGAATTAATGAATGGAAATTTGGACAAAATAAGCATGAATTTGAAAATATTTCTTAAAGGTTTATTGAGATATATCAATGTGATATTGAATTAAAATACAATATGTTCTCTATTTATTCTTGTTCGGTCTACAAACGGGATTGATGAAGAAGGAAACTGAAAACAGCCTATTATGACATGACTTCGGCCCATTGTCTTCTGTTTCTAAAATTTAATTTGTGAAAGATTAGGGTTACAAAAATTTGATTATACATAATACTTTTGACTTCTCTTTTTCTTTCCCTTTACTTTCATTCTTTTTGCTTTTTTCCTTTAAAACATTTTGATATTGAGTTCTGTTTTATTGATTGATTGATTATAAAGTTTTATTTATTTCTTTGAGATAGAGAGAGAGAGAGCAAAAGATAGTGAGCATGAGCTGGGTGGGGAGGGGCAAAGGGAGAGAGAGAAGCAGACTCCCCACTGAGCAGGGAGCCCAGCGAGGGGCTCAACCCCAGGAGCTCAGGATCATGATCTGAGCTGAAGACAGATGCTTAACCTACTGAGTCACCTAGGCGCCCTTAGAGTCTTAAATTAAATGAATATTGTATCAAAACTCAAAGCACTTTGAGAGGCATTTGAGATTTAGTTAGGTTCTTTATAGCCAGAACATAAGCCCTCTGAAGGTAGAGATTTTTGTTTTGTTCACTGAGGTCTCTCAAGTACCTAGGACAGTGCTGCGTATATAGGAGAGCTTCAAAAGACATTTTTGGAGGGCGTCTGGGTGGCTCAGGTCATGATCCCAGGGTTCTGGGATTGAGCCCCACATGGGGCTTCCTGCTCAGTGAGGAAGCTCTCAGTGAGAGTTTGTGCTCTCTCTTGCTCACTCTCTCTCTGTCTCAAATAAATAAATAAAGTCTTTTAAAAAAAGGCATTTATAGAATGAGTGAAAAAGTTTTCTGAAAAATTCAATTTACCAGTTTGTCTTGTATTACCATACCATGGATTTGTATGTAATACAATGGTGGCTGGTAATAATGGTGTCTCTAAAAGAATTTTTTGCTGGTAGGGCTCAAAAGTGGTATGTAGTAGGGTTCCTATGGATGCTGGGAGGTGAGAATTTCCTCCAAAGGACTGGGGATGGGGAAGAGACCCTGCTCCAGCTCTGGTCCCAAACACAGGTGGTGGGCACTGCAATCTCTAAAGTCTTAGTGGCCAGTTGTAGCTCTATCTCCTGGATGAGGCATCTGAGACGTAGCAAAGAAGTTCTAAGACTTTGGGTGGAAGATTTTGTGCCATTACTGGTTTTCTGACCTATCTGACCACTAAGCCTCCTTATTTAACTCTTTCCAAACAATTGCTTGAACTGTGAGACGCAGTGCCTGGACACTGTGCATGGGAAAAAACAAAATCCTTTGTAACCTTCCCTCCTTCCCTACCCTACTTTCCTCCTAAGTTCTTGTTTTCAGTGAACTAGTAATTCTCCCCAGACAGTCATTTCACTTCATAGCTGTCCAAATTAGAAGGGTTTGCTGAAGAATGTCTCTAAAGTCGCTGCATAGGCTAACTGTAGCACTTTGCCAACAAGAATTTGAATTTAGTGTAATTCACTGGGCCTGTGTAAGAACTTGGCGTTCTCATCATCTCTGCTGTCTGCTGCATTAAAATTTAAAGGGACCTCAGTGCTCTTTTGCTGGGCCCTATGCTACACACATAGACCTTGACCTCTGGCTTTCCCACTATCTCTGCTCACTGAGGAGGAAGAAATGCTGGTTCCAGAATGTCTTCCTCAGAGAAGCCAATTGTCCTGAGAACTAAAACCCCAACACACTAGATTACTCCAATGTCAGTTTTAATGAACGTAAACTGAGAGAGTTAGGGAAGCCTTGAAATCTCTACAAGTAAGGAGAAGTCCTTGGATAAAGGACATCCAATGCTACAGTTAAGAGGTACGACAGAAGGATTGGAGTGTGCTTTTAGTGAACTGGACAGGTAGCTACTGGGACTTACCCATAGCTCCAATCAGAAGATTATTGGATTATCCTTAGAGTCATCTAAAGCCTGCTCATAGATGATCTCTGGGGAGTAGAAAGCTAAAAATATATCCCAAGAAACTGATATTTTGTAGAGAATGGACAAGAATATCTACAATGTTTGCCATGTAAACATCTGTGAGATTAATAATGAATTTTAGAAACTATACACATACAGATGGGATTACAAGGATTTGTAGGTAAGAAATAAAGCATACCAACTTCTAAGACAAATCTCTGCCAAATCTTTTCCTCTCTTCTCTCTTCTGTTTTTCATCAATTGGCTGAGGTCACACAGCTGTGATTCAGGCCCTGGTGACACAGATGAATCAGACATGGCACAAGGTCCAGAATTCTTGGCTAGCCTGACAACAGATTTTTCATCTATCAACCAGATATGATGCAGTGCTCTGATTCAGTGATGGTGGCCCAAAATGTTAGCTAGGCTATTTTGGAATTATTTCTCATGCTTAGGCAGAGTCTCTTACCTTCTTTCCTCTTCTTCTCATAACAATTATGGGGAAAAAATTCAATAATAGATGAGGTGCCTTTAGTTCTTTGAGTCTTCCACCAAATACTTGGGTGCTACCATGTTATTTTTCATTATGGAATCTCCCATATGAAACATTTCTTTTGGTCCTGGTTGACAAAATAAGATCTGATGTATTCAGGTAAAAAAGAAAAATGGCTGATATAAATTACTAATATTTTCCTGAGTCCCAACTTTAAATATAGGTTCTCTTGGTGGGCCATATGCTAGTTCTCTCAAAAGATATCTTTTTAGCAGGCCTCCAATCAAGTTAATTTTAGTTTACTTTCACTTTTTAAAAAATTATTGGTTAGGAGCTTGGAATTGAGAGTCCTACTGGTCTGGATTCTATTAACAGCTAGACAGCTTATTTGTTATATGCCTAAGAAAAGTTGTTTAACTTCAAAGACACACTCCCCCCCTCCCACTGCCAAAAAAAGAAGAAAATACTATTTCCCTTACTGGTTGCGAATGGGAAATAGATGACATAGTGTGTATCAAATGCTTAGTATAGTCCCCAAGCTCCAGGGAAGCTGGTTTAACAGTAAGACTATAGGAGTCCAGGGCTTGATTTAGCAAATAAAGCTCACAGTTGAGAATAAAGAAAGCAGCACAGATGAAGAGTTTCACGGTTGATGTTTATAGAAACATCATTTGTAGCTGCTGGCCATCTCTCACTGGGGCAGTTGGGAGAAGCCACCCCACTTCAGAATGGAGCAGGGGGAGGGGAGAGAGAATGGCAGAGAAGGGACTGAGAAGAGGCAATTCTGTTTTATGGAAGTGCAATGCTCGTGAGCAAAAGGTACTTCTCTATCTTACTTCCTTGTGGAAGAGAGGACAGCAGGGCTTCCCCTCGGTGAAGCCAAATGAGAGGGGTCTCGAGATCTGGGGAGCTGCAATATCAGACCCTACCAGCCATCTATCTAGCTTGCTTATCTGCACTTGCCTTCTAATGTAGAGATAACAGCGTCGGAGGGAAACACTGAGGCTTCCAAGGAGTGTGGAAAAGGGATTTCATAAGAGCCTCATACCCTGAATGGGAAGGAAGAGCTCAAAAGTTCAGATGAAAATAGAAGGCCAGTATTGCTGGGAGATCACAAGAAGGATTGGTGTGCCCTTGAGGAAGTGAGAAAGTTTGCCAAGGAACTGGCAATGCATGCTTTCCAATGCATGCTTGGAAAGAAGACGTTTTTGAATAGAATATGAAAATGAAGCTCTACAATGATTAAATCATAACAAAGTAAGGCCATTTTAATAGCTGTTCATGAAATTGGAGTGATCTGTTATTGGAACATCCTACTCAGAGGGAAAAGGGGAGCTTGAGAAATTATTTTTTTATTCTCTAGGAGCCAGTAAATAGAATGTGAAACATTTAAAACTTTTTTTTGAGGCCCAAATAGATCAGTCTAACAAAGTGTTATCTGTCCTCTTATTTTGTGACATTTATTTCTTCATGTCACAGAATTTCTATAGGCTTAGAACAGCATTTCTCAACATCTTTAATTTTTCTCATTTTTGTTCCCATAGAAGTCTTTTTAGTTTTTTTCCTAATTGTCCCTTTGTCATGAAATCTTCATACTCCCACCATACTGTATAGCTCTTTATACCCTCCGTGTGTGTCTATGTTTTCTATGTAATAGGAGTAAGATGTTCTTCACCTCTCAAGAACAAATTTTCACCCCTCTGGGGGCAACATTGCCCCTGTTGAAAATGCATGGATGAAATTGACAGAAAGGCTTCCCAGTAAGGTTGGGCCTGCATCTCCTCATCTCTAAAATTAAGAATTCACTTCAATTCAGTGAACATTTCTTATGCTCCAGGCATCGTTCTAGGCCTATGGATGTTATTCTTAAAGAGATGGTTGCAATGTGTTCCACACCGAGCATTTCCGGTATGTGATATCTGTTCCTTCTACAACAAGATCTGTAATGGACATAGGGCTCTTCCTTGGGTGGTGACTTTATACATTTTTTTTCTTTTCTCTTTTTAAAATTTTTATTCTTAAATAAAATTGTAGGGGTATTTTTGATTGAAAAAACTTCTCAAAATGTTAGAGCTGGCAGGAGCCTTGAGACCATCCCATCTGAACTTCTCAGGTTCTTGCACACATACGGTAGAGTCGCTGGTGCTGCTGCCCTTTGGGTTGTAATTATTCATCTGGTGCCACAGTTTCTGTCCCAAATCTGTAGCCCACAAACTAAGTGACCTTAGTTGAATAATTGATGGTTTCCGGGTCTCGGTATCCTCACTTATGAAATTTAGGGGATGAACTACAGGACTTCCCAAAGCTTCTTTCAATAAGGAAATATTAAGATTCTAGGATTTTTTTTCTTGCATGCACAATGAAGTTGTGCCAAATTCAAGGACATTGTAAAAAAATTAATGGAGCATATTATTTTGTAAGATAGCACACCATCACTTTAGGAATGAAAACCACAAATAGCCAGACTGCATGTTTGCCAACAATACCCAAACTTTATTTCATTTTTCACATATTTTCCTAGATCATCTGAAATCATTATTTGAGATTTTTCGGTCTTTTTGGAAGCTTTCTTTTTTTACTTTCAAAAAGCACAGTTGAGAGGAGCCTGGGTGGCTCATTGGGTTAAAGCCTCTGCCTTCACCTCAGATCATGATCTCAGGGTGCTGGGATTGAGCCCTGCATTGGGCTCTCTGCTCTGTGGGGACCCTGCTTCTCCTTCTCTCTCTGCCTGCTTCTCTGCCTACTTGTGATCTCTGACTGTCAAATAAAAAATTTAAAAAAAAGATAAATAAATCTTTAAAAAAGCACAGTTGAATTTCTGCCTGAATTGATTTCTTTATCACGTTTGAATTTTGGTTTGGGGTATACTGCCTAACATTTTCCTTCTTGGTACATGACCAGCAATGTACACTACTAACTAACATTAAACTGGGCTGCCATTATTAGAAGATTATTGGCAACAACCTGTTCTGCTCCCTTCTGGTTCTCATTTACCTCCGTGATGTTCCTTAACATCTTCTTCTGTCTGTAGGACTCAGGCCAAGACTGGCTAATCTTTGTCACGATTCAGCACTGAATTGTTTTGATTATTCTCCGATGTGTGTTCTCAGACTTAGAATGTCCTCCTATAGAATTCTATGCAGAAAAGCGCATAGCAGCATTCCCTGGAGAAGTTTCATCAGTACTTTATGTGATGCCAAAATAACATCAACACTGTAAAATATGCTTCATAATAATCTTTCTTGCTTTTCTTTCTCAGCTGTCAAAGATCATACAGATGGTTTGGTGAAAAGTCCACATTGACTCCCACAGAGTCCCCTTCACATTTCTCGTTGATAATAATTTTAAACTTTCGTGCCTAATCATTTTTTATTATTAAAACAGCTTTGTTTTGAGAAGTGGGATAGAAACAATTTTCTCCAGATGAGAAGATTGTGGCCCTTTCCTGGGGAAGTGGGAAGAAAAGACTTATCACAGCCCACGTAGTCTCTGTGGGCTTAATTCTGGTTAAGGATATCGTGGGGAATGGAGGAGAAATGAAAATCTTCAAAGGGAAAAAGATGTCCTAAGATAGTGCTGTCCAGTAGAGCTTTTCTGTGATGATGGTAATGTTCCATTTGCACTATGGAACACCGCAGCTATTGAGTACTTGAAATGTGGCTATTGTGGTCAAGGAAATGAGTTTTCAGTTTATTTAATTTGTACTAATTCAAAGTTGAAATTGTTGCTACCATGTTCACAGCACATAGCCCCAGGAAGTAATGTGACTAGAGCTGGGGCCCAGAGTCCAGTGCAAAGTTGAGCATATTATCTCTGCTCCTCCATTTAATGACTGTGTTTCTGGGGAATATTTAACCTCAGCGAAATAACATAGGCACAATCCTTGTACCTGCTTCCGAGGGCTCTTGCAATGAGTAAGAGTGATAATCCATGCAAAACACTTGACATGGTGCCTTTTCATTCTACTTGTTACACATGTTTGGTATTATTTTAACCATTCCCTTTAGGAGGTGTGATTTAGACACTTGACTCAGGAAGCTGACATAATGTATTCAGAACCTAAGGTTGGAGTCCTCCATTTTTTTCTCACAAGAACGCCATCTGTTCTAGAACTGGGATGGTAGGAAAATTCTTCCTGAGTGAACCTTGGGAAGCAGGGACGTACGCTTCCTGAAGTTAATATTATTCCCCCTGAGCATTCTTTGCTCCTTCTCGACCTTTTCTTTCTTTGCATTTCATCTTGTCATTGTTAAAAGTTTAAGAAAATGGAAGTTCATCATAGAACATTTAGTTGGCAGTGATCAAATTACCTCTGGTGTTAACTTCATGTTCCCTGTGAGGCACTTGTAGAAATGAATACACTTCTGTGGATACATCTTCAGATGTCAGCTTGAGGAACAACAGCTACCTTCATGGGTCATTTTGAAAAGAGCTTGTGTTTGTACCCCTCTTATCTTTTTTATCCTCAGGTAAGGAGTAGAGCACCTGTTGAGTGTCCGATTGGATTAATAAGGATGGTCTTAGAATGGTCCAACCGATGAATCAGGAAAAAAATTGTTGTTGTTTTTTTACTGACCAACACGAGTCAGCAATCTTTAATCTGATGCTTTCAAATATGCACTAAAACATTAAATTACACAAACCCTGACTTTGGAAGCAGCATAGGAATTTAAGGTGCCTTTAAGTAACAGTGGGTGGTTATTGAATGTCAGTGGAAGCACTTCTGACATCTATGTTAATGGAAATTAAATTCGTAATCAGTGATATGACAATCAATACCTCATGTCAGCCCAATATACATTATTTTTTCCCTCTTGGGCCAAAATAATAAGAAACAGCTTTCGACTTATCTTATGCTTCCTTCTTGCTTTTCATTTCTGTATGCTGTCAGTGTAAATGGAAAAGGATGTTTGGGCTTTTCTCCACCTTTCCTCCAGAATTAAAGCTGACTTCTTTATTCTGCACCCTGCTCCAAGTTGAACAGGATCTAACTGCTACTCCAGCGGTCCCTGTCTCCTTTAAGGAGACATGGATGTATATGTCCCGACCTCTCATTCGAAGCCGACTACACCCAAAGCCCAGCTATGTATCCATTCAACGTAAACTCATAAGCAGGGGTGCCGGAGTACTATGAGCAATAAAAAAAACCAACCCTGTAGACCTGTAGTGTCTGGCTGAACATGCTGTCCTTCTGCAGAAGATAATTTATAGTTTGTTTTCCTTCTCTTGCTGAACTGCCACGGTCTACCTTTTAACCTCCTTTTCTTTCTTTCTTTCTTTCTTTCTTTCTTT
>ML107822.1:53687-146263 GCA_003697995.1 Taxidea taxus jeffersonii
TTCATACCATTCTCTATTTTCCTAATGATTCTCACTGATAATAATAAAATGTGATCCCAATATAAAGTAATTAAAGATTTTCATTAAATTTTGATCCTGGAACATTTTAATAGACTGACTCCCTCAATTGTTTTCCTTTTAATTTGTGAAACACAAGGCTTCTTGAATCATGATTCCTAATATTTTCCTAGGAATAAGACCATGTTAAAATCTTAATTAGTCCCTTAAGCTTTACAGACATTATTTTGTTTTTATGTCTGATGCCAGTTTAACACCAAGTACTTTTGCAGTAATTTTCCTTTGGAATTCCTTTTTTTTTTTTTTAATCTTTGAGGTTAGGCTTTGAGGTTTATGGAGAACATGTACCAGGGAGGGCAACTGTTATATCAATCACATTTAATCAGTCCGCTTTTTCAGAGTTACTTGCATCTTGAAAATGAAAATTATATCTAAACTAAAATAACAATTATTATCTAAAATCTTTTTTTACAAAAACACAAACTTCTGACTGTGGAATGCATGACAAAGAATTTATCCCAAGAATGCTATTCAATTTGTAACATTAGATGTTCAGTTTTCAATGAGGAGTGCTATGTTATCATTAAGCAATATCGACTAAATTATCTTATTTTTATTTCAAAATTGTTAAAATACAAGGTAGGAAGGAGGCCTTTGTGTCGTACCTATGATATATTTTTTTGTCCTTTTCAAGATAATGGAGACTAGTACTATATTTCCGAGGCTTTCCCAATGGGATATTTATATAAATCAGTTTGACTCTATTAATATACTGTATTGATCTACAATTCATCTAATTGTTAGGAGGATATTAATGGATTCCATTAGTCCATTTTCTAATTTCCACATGTTCTAAGGACAATAAATCTTTAGTTTGTCTACTTGTAAGGAAGAGACAATTCCAATAGAACCAGCTAAAAATAGGACAAAGGATATTTCTAGTAAAATTTATTAGCACAAGTAAAATCCATTTGGAGATTTCTAAAGTCCCTCTTCTTAAAGTTGATTCCTTTAAGAAAGCTTGCTGATAGTGGTGTATTTACAAATATAAACTCATAAATGCAAATTTGCACAGTATCTTTCATCTCAAGTAATTTAGACAATTGCAGCACAAGTTGTCTACAAGAGCTTTCAAACACCCTTCTTTGAAAATATTTCCTCAGCTGGTTATCTTCTATAGTAATGAACAATAGGAAACCAAATCTAATCTTAAAGAACTCCAAAGCATATCTAATGAAATCTTTGGCTAGATAATGCTTAATCTATCTATACTGAATAAAACTAAAACTACCTGGAAACGTGTAAGGTTCAAGTGCTGGACTTACGATGGGGGATCTGCAGGGAGACCCGAGCTAATCAATCCCATTACAATCCAAAGGAGGACCCTGATTGCAGGGAAAAGAAAGAACTTGATGAAGGCTTCAAGCCATTGAGTTTATAGCTGACATGTTTTCATGACACCGGTCAACTCTGCCAACACATTACAATGCTTCCACCTTAGTAAGCACTAATTTTGGAACCATACTTCTTTGTATGGCTCTTCAGAGAGTATTTATTGAGTGCCTGCCATGTGCAAAATGCTATGTGTGGTGTCGTTAAAGATGTGAAGATAAATAAGAGCTTGCCTTAAAATATATGTATATTATGTATATGTAATATTTAATTTTATTTATATTTAATATTTAATTAGTATATTAAATATATAATATATATAAATAGATATTTCCCTTATATAAAAATTTATATCACATATAACACCTGAGGCTTCATATGGTCCCATCTGTATGTGGTGTGACCTATAAAGAAATAGCAGTGTCTGTCGGTTCTTGAAGAAAACTTACATTTTGAAGATTCCTTTGAGGGGTTTTAGACAGGACACATAAATGTTAAAAATATTTTCCCCTTTTCAAATTTCTTACTCACAGTAGGCACTAAATGTCTGCACCTGTCTCATCCCCATCGCCCTCTTACCACTGTGTTCTCCCCTTTATCATCATCTCCCCCACTAAACATGCTTTTTCCAAAAAGAGAGAAAGAAAGAGAAAGGAGTAATCTTCATATCAATTGCTCTTTGGGAGGGATAAAAATCCCTCCTCCCTAGCCTCTTCTTAGAGGGCTAGTGAAATTCTTTTCTACCTTGTAACAAACAAGTAATACTTCATAAAAAAAAATGGTGTATGTATATTTGTGTCTGTGTGTATGTTTGTGTGTATGAGAGAGAATATCTTTAGCAACAGAAGATAGGATCTTTGAAAAGGTTGGATAACTGACTATTCTATGCATTGTTGTCAAGGATGCTATTACTCAATAATATTCTGATAATGACCTTGATTACAAGTTGACTATAAATGGACACCTGATTTACAGCTGAACTTCAGTCATTCCTCATACCCTATTCCCTAAATATCCTCATATGCTGAAATAGAGAACACAATATTCTTTTTAACCGTTTGCACAAGAATTGCCCTTACATGAAGGAAAAGTGCCTCCCCATACACAGTTTTTTGGAAGTTATTGATGTGCCTGTTTGGTTTAGAAGCAATAATTCTAAAGGAACCAAATGTGAAAGATCATCAGTCCTGTATGAGAGGAGAGGAAGACCTGGTGATTTTGGAGGGCAAAGAAGATAAAGAATGAGGGGGGAGTGCAGGGCCACTAAAAGACTGTGATCAGAATCTCCCTTATGACCCACAAATTCTTGGGTCCTTTTATGTCTCCCTCAAGGCTGCTCAACGTTTCTTCATCAGTGAAATAAATCATCTCATGCCTCATGAACCTAAGACTTCAAGCAAGAAATTATAACTTCTCATCCTAAAAGACCATTGACCCTAATATGTGAACTAAGCCAAAATAGGCCTCTTATTAGCTGTCTGCTACAGTAAAGAGAACACGGGATTTTAGTTTATTTGTCTTTAACCTATCAAACTAGCAAGGAGACCAAGTTTCTCATTCCTTTCTATTTTTATCAGATATATTTGTTGAGTCTTCCTGTCTCCAAGCTGTCTTAAAAGTTATCTGAGTGTTAATATACCTTTGTACAGTTTTCGCCTCATATTTTTATGGGTACTATTTCTGTGTTTTAGGTAGTATTTTCAAGTTCATCTTTCTCGATGTTTCTCATCAGTGGTTCCCTGATACCTGCCATCATTCATCTTTGGTATCATAGTCTTACTGCAAGAAATCCCAGGCTGCTTACTAAGATTGCAAAATCAGGTTTCAGGGTTCTTCTGAGAGCTTAGTGGCATGATAACCTTGCTCTCTGAGCACTTTGATGGGAGACACTTTATAATTTCCATCCTCTCTAGACCTATTCCAGCTTTCGACAGATACATGTTGAGCTAAATTACTAAATACTTAAATGCAACTTAAAAAGAAATTAGGGGTAAACCATCAATATATTCTAGTCCATAGAACTAAAAGCTAAGCTACCACCACTTTTCAGTTACTATGGATTTGTTTTAAGCAACCAGTGGTTGAACATACTTTATGTGCTGGGCGCTTTACATGCGTGAGCTATTTAATCTTATTGGTGGCCATAAAAATAGACATTACTATTTTATGGATGTTGAAACTGAGGTTCAAAGAACTAATATAATTTGCTGGATGCTAAAGAAAGGAGGAGTAGCAAATAGGAGTTCAGGTGTCATGTTTTTCAAACCAAATCGCCTTTGTGGCCTACCCCTACACCATGGCTATCTTCACAAGGTAAAAATAGATGAATACAGTCAAAAGAAGTGAATCCTAAAGAAAAAAATTAGTTATAGTACTTTCTCTAATTTTCAATTAAGTTGAAACTTTCTTTTTTTTTTTTTTTTAAGATTTTACTTATTTATTTGACAGACAGATTACAAGTAGGCGAGAGGCAGGCAGGGAGAGAGGGGGAGGCAGGCTCCCTGCTGAGCAGAGAGCCCGATGTGGGGCTCCATCCCAGGACCCTGGGATCATGACCTGAGCTGAAGGCAGAGGCTTTAGTCCACTGAGCCACCCAGCCACCCAAGTTGAAACTTTCTTAATCATGCTAATTATTTCTATAACTTCAAAGATTATAAAAATAAGATACTCAAGTAATTTCAGGCAATTGCAAAATTTGTAGACAAGTAAATATTGCTAAAGTTTTGCATATATGTTAAACATCCAATGGATTCAACTTCAGAGTGAAGTTGTGTTGTGATGTTGGCTAAAACGGTGCAGAAGGCCTCAGGACCTTCCATTGATGTAATGTATCTCCTACCTTATTTCCATCCTTCACAGAGAAAAATTGAGTTTATTCTACGGGGGTATGTGGGCACATCAAAAATTCTAAATGTTTAATAGTTTGTTGATTTGTTGGGCTTTAAGCATGAACTTAAAAAGTGTTCAACTATATATATTCCAATTGAAAATTTAATTATGTCTTAGCTACTTGTTTAAATTTGAATCAGATATCTCCTGAAAAAGGCCTCACCCAGGGAAATCACATTTTGGAGTTTTGACATTTTGTAAATCAGAAGTGGGATTCCCAATTTTACATTGGTACTTTAGGATAATATAGCAAGCAGACTCTAACGAGCATCATATTTTACTGGAGAATAAAGCACATTTGTCCATTGTGTAGAACATTTAGGCAAATACCTTGATATTAGGCAAATATCAAGGGTATAAGTCAGGAATTCTCTATCTAAATAAGTTGTAAAATTTTCTTTCTTTCTTTTCTCTCTCTCTCTTTTTTTTTTTCCTATTTCTCCTCTCTATTGCCATTGACATATGAACTTAGTGTTCCATCCGAAGAGGTCCATAATAGATGCAATTAAGACTATTTGAGTGGAGTTATTCTGAAAAAGACATTCCCTTACAGGTTTTTTCTGACAAAGGAAAATATTTTAGTTGTAAACATGAGTTTTATTGGGTCAGTGCTTCAATGGTGAGTCACCATTTCACTCTCCATTCCTCAGGGAGTAGTAAGAATAATCTTTAATTACCATTTAAACAATATTTCTACTTCTTTGTTATGGCATATATATTATGGCATATAAAATTTCACATAGGTTTTACTTCCATAAAACAGTCAGTGTCTGCCACATTCAAACATTTAAAAAACTGGGCAGCGGTGGTAAACTCATCTTCAGGGTGATTGAAATGGATAAGAAGACTATCAGCTTCTCCCCTCCTTCATGGCAGTATTTTCTTGTTTTTAGAACTCTTTTCACTCAGGTCTTTATTTTCAAAATTTCAAAGTAAATTGTCCTACTATATTTCAAAAATCGAATATGCCAAGGAGTATAAGATGTACCCTCATTTTATGACAACAAGAGAGACAGAAATATTGCCAAATACATTTAGACAGACACCTTGTCCATTAGAAGACATATCCAAATTTTAGAGACATTAAAATATGAAAATCTTTGTACCCTAGAATTGATGAATGCTGTATTACTTTATATGAATAATTCTAGCCCCCAAATGGAAGCAAAATCCAAAGCATGTCACTTTTACTTGACTTGGTGGATCAAGCTTAATTTGATGCATTTTAATAAATAAAAGAGTGACTGAAGTAGGAGGTATGAAAACTTAACAACCAATTCATTTAATATGGATGAAGCTCTGCTGTGAATGGAAGGAAGAAGCAGAATGTAAGTTGCTGTCAGAAGTTTCAGTATATTTAGCATATTATTCTAACTTTGGAGAAATGTGCTTTGTACTCTTGAAAAATGCAGTGATGTGGATCTGGAAATCCTTATAGCAATGAAGCATTACTAATTACAATAAAATGCAAGACAGTCTCGTAAGTGGAAAAAAAATGAAATCCAAAGAAATAAATTGTTTTGCGAACTGTACGTCTATTCCATGGATAGTATAGATAACAAACTCATGAAACATTTCATTTCTGCATCAGCATGACAATGTTATCTTATTTACTCTAGTCAATAGCTATTGCCTCCCTGGAAACATATTTATAAGCATACCCAACCTCATAGTGCATAAATTATTTCATGGAAGAAAATTAGAAACTTTTGAAACAACATAAACTTTTTGAGGTCACCAAGGTACCATTAGGTAAATTATTGCCTCACAGCCCTAAATGGTACCTGGTAGCCAGGAATAGTTTAATGCACCTTTCAAAGTGCCTAATTTACTCCCAGGGAGTAACGAACTAGTGGACAGGTCCTGGATGATAAATTACACATCGAGATGCATTTTCCCAAGTGAATAGGGCTCAGTGTTGTCTGACTAAAATTAATGCCTCACATTTATTTCAAACATGTGAAGGCAAAGGTCTACAAATAGTTTCAGAAGTCTAAAGACCATTCCATCTACCTAAATGCAGTAAAGGGCAAGGTAAATTCAGTTATATAAACCAGGATTGCTGAAGATAAATTGACCAAAGCAATTGAACAAAAAATATTCTACATGTAGTTAGGATGGGTCACTGATCAAAAAGAAAAAGGAAGGAAGGAAGGAAGGAAGGAAGGAAGAAAGAAAGAAAGAAAGAAAGAAAAACATGCAGAATAAAATCACATCTGAAAGACAGCTATACTTTTTGTAATCCCTGGGTGTTCCAAAAAGGTCTTTCCTGTAAGATTTTAACCTGTCCAACCTTGTAGAATGTATGATACCTGCCAGGATCACAATCCAAGGTGGTATGTCTCCAGGCCATGAATACTGTTGTGTGTATTTACTGAATAATGTCTATTGCAAAGAAATTGTAAAGTATTTTTGCATTTGAAAGCATTCCCTTTGTTAGCCTTTATGATCTCAGAGAGATTGCATAAATGTCTGGTATCCTACTTATTATTGCTTTTCCTTTGGGGGATGATGAAAGAATCTGGAGTCATTTCTGAATCCAAGTGCCCTGAACTCATACAATCCTCAATTCCAAATAGCCTGAAGCAACTAATGCCTTAAAAGCATACTGACTTTATATTCTCACATTGGTACTTTCACTGATGTCTGAATATTCACTCCATTTAGTATCACGTTTAAGACTAATATGGTATTAAGACATTTAAGACTAATATGCTATTAAATGAAATGAAATGGTATTAAACTATAAGACCATTGAGGACAGATTCCATGGAAAAATAAATCATGTTGCTGTTTGCTGAAATACCATATTTTTCCCCCGGTGTCTCACTCTGTAAGGGATTATGCATGTATCTCCATTCTGTTGAATTCAGAAATGGTCATGGGAAGATCTGACAGGTACCTTAGCACAGAAGTGTTATGATTCAGGGCATGCTTCACCATTCCTTTCTCCCTATCATGAGACAGTCATTTTTAACACAGAGGATCCTCAGTTGGCTGGACCTCCTAAGTGATGGTGATGATGGAGGAGAGCCACCCTTGACCATAGAGAACTACAGAATAAACAAGGGATGATATATATGGCTGTAAATCAGAGAGATTTGGGGGTACATTGTTACCACAGTAAAATCTGTCTGACCTTTATTGGTACGGTGAACAATGCCTGGCACATTGCCACTGTTCAATAAATACTTGTTGAGTGAATCGATTTCCCATTTTTTGTAACAAATCATTGTTCAAACCACCTAAAATCTGGGTTTGAGACATCATATTTGTCTGTCAGTAACATAAGGGCCACAAAACCTGACTTTCCTCTAGCCCCACTCCCACAGCCCTATCCCCTCAGGAATAGTCCCTTTAAATATCTTCTTTAAACATTCTGGGAACATTTCTGCTGGCTTTATCTTGTGATTCCTTCTTTCCAGCTTTGTTGGGATCCTGTTTTCTTTGCTATCAGTGGCCAAGAGGCATATGTGTCATTAGTGTCACCTCAAGGTACCCTGGTTGATCTTAGATAGTGACAACATCCAAGATGAACTTGTTGACTAATGTTGAGGATGCCAGTGTCACCACCTGCCATGCAGGACCCTTTGTCCTTATTCATTTTTCTTCTCATGAGCTGGAAATTTTTAGGAAGTGATTATTTTGGTTTTCATATTTTGCTTATTCCCTTCCTTGAAGTCTGTCATGAGTTCCTAGGAGGTGAACTAGGAGATAAGCAGAATGAAAGGCATCAGGCCTTACTCAGAATCTTACCTTTCTCCAATCCTGGCTCACTATCTATGTATAATTATGCCCAAATCCACTGTCTTACTTAGAAACCAATCTATTATACTTCTTAACTAAATTTCAAGTTTTTTTAATTTTTTGTTTATTATTATTATTATTATTATTTTGTTTTTCCAAGGAGGTTCCTCGTACACTCATGTTAACAGAGCCCTAGTGGTCTCTTTTCACTAATTTTCCATGCATACCCAGGGGACATTCATTTCCACAGAAGTATGACCTAGTGTGGGCCCTTCTGTTTTTGACAAAAATTAAGATGACGAATACTTCAGATATCACCATGTCATTATTCTAATGGCACAATGTTTAAATGAACATCAGTACATTCATTATATTATTCAAACTCCATGAGATATTTGGAAGCAATAAATCTGCATTTATTGGGCGCCTGGGTGGCTCAGTAAGTTAAAGCTTCTGCCTTCGGGTCAGGTCATGGTCTCAGGGTCCTGAGATCAAGCTCCGCATCAGGCTCTCTGCTCAGCAGGGAGCCTGCTTCCCTTGCTCTCTCTCTCTGTCTGCCTCTCTGCCTACTTGTGATCTCTGTCAAATAAATAAAATCTTTTTTAAAAACTGCATTTATTTTAAAGTAGAGCATATTTAAAATATTTCAACTAGTATATATTCTAAATCCTTAAAAAAAATGGTGGACTGTGGGCCCTTTCTTTTTTTTAACACAAAATATTTTTCTCAGTAGAACAATAGGAGAACCTTGTCAATTTGTGTAGGCTACCACGATAGAATGTGTAGAACAAGTCTGAGTCCAAACCAGAGTATAGTTTTGGCAATACAAAAATCCTATAAGAAGTAAAAAGCTAATCAGTTTGATCCAAGCATCAGTGACATACTATGCTGCAATTGACATGGCCACTTCTCCTTATAATGAACATGGAGAATATGGGGAAAATTTGTTATATTATTTTGTATGAATGATTAGAATGTAAATTTATATGTGTGTTATATTTATAACCACTAAAAATACCTGTGCATATGCATATACACAAAAATTAGAATGAAGTAAACCCCAATCATAACTTTTTGTTAAGTTTGTGAGATTTGGGGGCAATTAGAAATTATTTTCTCAAAATGTTTGCTATTTTTTACCTAAAAGTGAAAAAAAAAGTCATGAGAATAGAACTTAATATTTTAAAAATTGGTCTTGACAAATTTAGTAATTATACATGATGATGCATTTAATTTCTGAAATTACTTTCTTAGCTATATTTATTAATAATTGAATTGTTGACTACATCTCATTTCTCCAACTATATTGTTCCCTGTCCTCCTGCCATGAAATTCAGAGGAGTGAAGTAAGGTGAGTGGAATGGTTTAAAGAAATAAGATAAGCAGAGATCTTATCATGGCTCCATTGGGAATATATAAGGTAATAAAACTCCACCGACTTGTTTTTACTGGAAAATGCTCAAATACCAGCTTTTGACTTAGAGCTTCACTGGCTAAAAGTTGGCAAGGCAAGCTTCTGTGCAATGTCTGTGAATAAAAGTCCCTGAGCTGAGTGGGGAAATTGCCAGGCTGTGCTCAAATTTTATCAAGAACACTTTAAAGATCTAGTAACAAAGGTCTTACTTAGGTTTCCTTAATTCTACCCAAGTAGTTCATAAATACAAAGGTCAAACTCAAAGTTAGAGACTTTTGTAGGCAGGTGGGCTTAGAAACAGATAGCACGTGTGCAGCCATCCTTCTTTCTATACCCGAAGCAGGCATGAATAATCAATCTAGCACTTCATGATATTCCCACAGTTTCAAATTCTTTTCAGGATGCACCACAGGGGATCCATGAAATGGATCCATAGAATCTGAACATGAAATGAAACTCTTTGAGTCAGATCCATAGAATCTGAACATGAAAGGAAACTCTTTGACATTGTATACCTAACCCACTGATTTTTCAGGTGAAGGAACTGAGATCCCTTGAAGGAGCGGAGGAAAATGAATTCTAAGCATTTTCTATTTTCAAATCACCCTGATAGGTATATGACATGTGGTCCCATGACAGAAGTTGTTAACATTTCCATTTGACAGATGATGAAACAGAGTCTCAGAGAGATAAAGCAAATGCAAAACTTATAGACCTCACTGGCTACAAATGCCCAACTGCAAGGCAATTCTCTTGACCCCTGGACAAGTATATTAGTATATTTTGCACTACTGCCAAGCTGTAAGGTAATGTTATTCTTTCTCTGAAGAAATTAATGGGTGATGTTAAAAGAATCCTTCTCAGGTCAATGGCAGTCACTCATCTCCCTGTGAACCAGAAGAAACAGACTCATAAATAATAAACCACTATTCATAGCAGCCACCTGGCACTTAAATATTAATAGTGTGTATGTGAAATACTTTTACATAACCATACTGCAGGCATTGAATAAATGTCAGGATTTGAAAAATTACCACTTTGGGTCACTGCTGGCCACTAAATTCTATGGTCTGGCTATTACACCAGTGATTTTTAGACATTCCACTGTCCGGGGCTTTTCTTTCCAGGAAAAATAGTATCTTCCTGGACAATAAAGAGAACAGTTTGGGCCTAAAATTTGCAAACTTCATTACTATTATGAAGTTTGAGCCATAGTGGCTCTTAACAATTTCCACTCCCTTCCCTCAATTTAACGTTTGCAATTTCTTAGCAACCAAGGCAACCCAAACTGGACTATTCTCCATAGTACAGAGCAGAGTCAGGTTTTCTGCTTGGATGGAGGACTAGGCTTTTATCATCGATGATTCAAATATGTGTTCCTTTTTCCAGGTCCTCCTGGGAAAACTGAATTCCCAAGAGGGAAGTTTTCCTGATTAGGAAAGTTTTCAGCTTCTCTCCTAGATAAATCATACTGTGAATTACTTCTGTTGAATTACTTTACATTTGTTTTCTATTTAGTTCTTGTTTCATTCCCTCTAGGTCTCATACATCCCTTTTGTATAGTAAATTCTAATCTGTTTTCAAAATAAATACACAATTGATGAAAGAAACATTAGGAGGAAGGGTGGAGTGAAAAAGAATCCAGCTAATCTTGATTGTATATTTAAGGCTTATTGGAGAACTAAATCTTTCTCCACATCTCTACCCCCACACCAGTATATTAGCTGACTTCTGTAGAAACAGAGGTAAGGGATACAATTCTCTTTCCTGTTAATTTTAAGCAAGATGCAGAAAACGCTCTCTACATACCCCTGGACCTTGGCCGATTCCCAGAACTCTAATCTGTTTCCAGAACTTTGTGCTGCTTTGTGGGTACAATTTCTGCTAGTCTGACTTTATAATCTCCAGCATCATATTTTACTCTTTCTTTTCCAAACAGAGACATGGGAGTGGGAAGGAAATTCTCTGGAGAATGACAAAGCTAGCATAAGGGGAAACATGTAAGGTTCATGCCGGCAGCCCAGTAGAATTCACAGTGGCTTGGAGAGTTAACCATACTATTTGTGGTTTCTGGTATATACTTACTATTCTCAGTAACTGGTGTCCACGGTATAACCAAAAGCATATGATAATTGGTTTTGTTCTAATAGGAGATGTACTGTTTTAAATATCATTGTGCTAATAGCCTGAAATCCTAGGCAAACTTTTGAGCTCTTCCACATTTTTGGACTAGAAAAATAAGGCCAGCTCCTGACAAATATGAAAAATAATGTTTACAATTGATTGCAACATATTTTATTCCTTTCAAATAATATTTGTCCTTTAATTATTTCTTAGGTTAATATATATATTTTCTGTGAAGAAGGAAGAAAATAAAAATCACCCCAATCTGATTGCTAAGATATAACCACTGCAAACATTTTGGTTATTTTCTTCTAATATTTCCCTGCACATCTAGTTGCATACCAATAATGACATAATTGGGAGAATACAGCACATTCTATTTGTTCCATCCTTTCCCACTTATGCTATAATGGGAGTTTTCCCATATCGAATGTGAAGTCAAGAATAATGGGTATCTTTGAGGTGAAAGGAGAAAGTAGTGTTTAAATGGGCATGAAATAGTATCCAAGGTAATGTAAATCAGTCATTTCTTGACTTGAATGGTGGTCTCAGGTGTAATTTTTCAGATAACTCATCAAGCTACACACTTACAATTGGTATATTTTTCTGTTCTGTATGTTATACTTCAATAAAAAGTTTATTTAATACAAAGTTACAAATTGATCAGAAAATGATTCATAACAACTGAAGAACTTTTCATTAAAGGGCTCTGTTGTGATTGATTAGGGCATTCTCCCATTATTAGGCATATAGTTTTTGCTTTTTAATATTAAAAATATACAAATATATTTATACTTAAATATTCATTTGCACCACATTCACTTAGGGTAGGGTTCTGGAACTTCCCTGAGAAGAAATTATACTGTAATGGGGGGAGGGATGAATGTAAGTAAATTTTGTGCAATTGCATTTATTGATGGCATAAACATCAATAAATGGTGGAACCCTCGAATTCTTAGAGCTGTTAGCTGGAAGAGAAGATATGACTGTTAAATCTTAAGTTGAGTCCCACATAGAACTTGGGCAGCAGGTGAGATAGTCATCATTCCAATTAAGGCAAACGATCATCTGTTCACTTCAAGTGAGCAAACCATTTCTTTGAGCACCAAATCCATGGCAGGACGCTTCCAGATGAGAGGGTACAGAGATAGCAAAGGGATAACTTTGTTCTTGATTACCATTAAGAGTTGACGCTAAGAGGAAACACTCTCAAACCAGTGTGGATATGAATGTTCTCCCTCGTTTCACAGTTCCCTCATCTGTTAATTAGAATGGTAATGCTTATTTCAGCGGTTTGTGGTAAGGATTAAATGAAATAGCTTTACAAAGTGCTAGCCAGGGGGTTCCATTCCAAATATTTATTATCTATACACACCAGCATACTTAGAACAAATGCTGGTTCTGAATGTTCTGAATATACTAGAGGCTGGTGATAATGATCCAAATGTGCTCTGGCTCAATATTTTGTCTCCCAGCATAAAGTAAGTACTGGCAGTTATTAGTTTGTGGTGTGTTATTCCTTTGGATCTCATTAGATAAACTAAAATTCCCTTAAACTCATATTTGGTGTTTGAATGAAGTTATTTTACTTATAAATGTTTGGAGAAAGCAACTCCAGAGGGTGATTTGTGCTCATATATTTTCCTTTAGTTTTTACTGAACAAAACCATTGCAACTCTTCACCTGCTCTTATCATTATTTCCTTTGTATTCAACTTATATTTCCACGCTGGTGGCCACAGTAGCTTGCTGGGAGAAAAAAGATAATGTATATTTACTTCTAAAAATTGACAATGCAGGAGCCATGTGGGAGGTGGAGTTGAGCTGTGGGGCCCAGTAATATAAATATAGTAAATGAAAAATTAAAAGACCCAAAATGTGATATTCTGGGAGCATCTTTCCACTTTTTGAGTACCATGAAACTGCTTCAAAATTGTACCAAATTTGCTAAAGTCAAAGACATGGACTATTACAGAAGTTGAACAATAACTAACCATTAAAAAATGCTCATTTACTGTAGATTTATTTTTTAGGTGATTGTAGTTAAACAATTACAGTTGAACAAGAGCATCTTAGAACTATGTTAACATTTGTTACAAAATTTGGGAAGAAAAATACATTATAGGAATAATCTATTGGAATTGTTCAAATCTTCTGTCATCTTTGAGTTCCAATAAGAATTTCCGTTTGGATACATAGGGAATATGGATTTGGGAATGAGAATATTGGGTAGTGTCATTATTGCAATCAGAGATTCAAGTTTTCTGTAGGTTCATTTCAAAGAATGGATTTAAATGCCCATGATGGTAATATGGCTTGTACTATACCAACACGTTCCTTTGTCTCTGTTACTTGCTTAATATTCATTGTGAGAGTAAATTTGGGCAGAATGCATGCTCCTTCAACACCAGAGGAAATATAAGTCTTTGGAAAGAATATGCATTTTGTTATCAGAAGGACGTGTGTTGAAGATCTGACTTCATCAATTACTAGCTATGTGACCTTGCACTAGCCATTTAGACTCTGAGAACTAAGAGATTCCCTATCTGTAAAAATGAGCAAGATAACACATTTGCATAATTGCTGTAAGATTTAGATGTAGGGACGCCTGGGTGGCTCAGAGGGTTAAGCCTCTGCCTCCAGCTCAGGTCATGATCTCGGGGTCCTGGGATCGAGTCCTGTATCAGGTTCTCTGCTCAGCGGGGAGCCTGCTTCCCCCTCTCTTTCTCTGCCTGCCTCTCGGCCTACTTGTGATCTCTCTCCGGTCAAATAAATAAATAGAATCTTAAAAAAAAAAGAGAGAGACAAGTTCTTTAAAAAAAAATGAATAAAATAAAATAAAATTTAGATGTAATGCATAGAGTGACTGACACAGACTAGAAGCAAAAGTAATAATAACTAATATCACAAATAACAAGTAATGCTATGTATTGCTATTATAAATAATAAAAAAGAGTCTGGGAACCAAAAGAATTAGGTCTGGGTATCATGGAAATGTGGGGACACTAAAAAAGCCCCTTCCCTTTGTGGTTTCCTCAACATAAATATCAATGAAGAAATTTACCAGTTGTGATTTAACAGAGATAAAATTAGGAAAATATCCCCAAAGAAACATGTGTGTAATGAAGTCTTCCTTTTCCTCCTGAAGCTTTTTCAAGTAAAGCTGATTTCCACAATAACCCAATTTCAAAGTATAAATAGCGATGCTTTGATCTTGGTAGGAGGCATCCTCTGTGAGTTCTTGGACAATAGGCAGGTAAATACCTAAGCAACAGCTGCCCCAGGAATCCAAATAGTTCGCATTTCATCTACCTTCTCATGAAACTTCACTGGATCAAACACCGTAGGCAAGCTCCTTTTTTTTTTTTTAAACCCTGATCCAGCCAAATTATCTAGAGGCAAAAGAATGCTTTAGTTTGTCAATATAAAGTCTGAGGCTGGAAGTGGGGTGGAGTAGAAAGATAATCACATTCTCCTCAGGAGGGCTTTAGTTTTATCCTTTTTAATCTCTCATGATTGGATTAAAAACTACTCAAGAATGCCCTCGAATTTTCTGTTTTTGCCCTTCATTTTCCAGAACCAGAGCTTTCTCTGCATTGGCTCTGCTTTGCTTTTCATTCTCCTGCCAGTCTTTATACCCAGTATATATACCCTGTATATATATATATACCCTACCAGTGTCAGCTGCTTCTGAGGCTTCTCTTCTTCCCAGGGGAGTCAGAACCCAAGGGAGACCCTCTGGGAGAGGAAGGAAAGTGAAGCTCTAACTGACCTTCGAATAGGGGTATCTTCAGAGAGGTGCACAGTGGGCAGGACTGGAATAATGGGATATAAAAGCTACATGACCACATCTACAAATCTACAGATATGGGGGGTATCTGTGGGAGCATGTGTGTATATACACACATAGACTCTCAAATGCAGCCTCAGATGACTTCAATTTCTATAATGTTATATAATTACTTGTTGTGATCAGTTCAAACTGTTTAAGTCATACATTCCTTGGTCACCAACATCAGTAGAATACTACCAAGAAGAGTCAACTTGTTCACTAACTGCCTGGATGCATGCTAGGCACTTTGCATTTGTTACTACAATACCTCCTCTCACTCACCCTCTGAGGGAGGCACTATACTTACCAACATCTTACAGAAAAGAGAAGCTTAAGGAGCTTATGTAACCTATACAGTCACAGTGGTAGTAAGCAGTAGAGCCCAGATTTCAATCCAGAGAGCCTGACCCCAGAGCCTGTGCTCCAAAGCATTCCACTGTCTGCCTCTTCAACCATATCTGACCAGCCTATTAAAGGGAAGAAGGTATGTGGACTGATGAGATATACATGTCCTGTTGATGGCGGGTCTGAGTCCTACTTGAGTGCTTGCCATCCGCAAAATTTCCTTTGCACAAAATTTGGGACACAGGAAGAAAATCATACTTCACTAGCTGTGCTTTCTGCTTTCTGTTCTCTGTACACCGTTCTAGTTCATTCTAAACATGGCCACTGATAGATCCTTTTACATCGTGCTTAAAAAACTGGCAGATGGGGTGCCTGGGTGGCTCAGTAGTTAAGCATCTGCCTTCAGCTAGGGTCATGACCCCAGGGTCCTGAGACAGAGCCCTGAATCAGGCTCTCTGCTCAGCGGGAAGCCTGCTTCTCCCTCTCTCACTCCCCCTGCTTGTGTTCCCTCTCTGTCTCTTTCTCTGTCAAATAAATAAATAAAATCTTAAAAAAAAAACAAAAAAACCCACACACACAAAACTGGCAGATGGTGGGACACTTATACTGAGAATTGAGCAATATATAGAATTGTTGAATCAATATGGTATACACCTGAAACTAATATAACATTGTATGTTAGTTATACTTCAATTAAAAAAATAAAATGAGGGGTTCCTGGGTGGCTCAGTCGGTTAAGCTGCTGCCTTCGGCTCAGGTCACAATCCCAGGGTCCTGGAATCAAGCCCCACATGGGGCTCCCTGCTCAGCAAGGGGTCTGCTTCTCCCTTTGCCTGCCATTCTCCCGCTTGAGTGCATGCATTCTCTCTTTCTCTCTTACTCGATTTCTCTTAAATAATTAATTAAAAATAAAAACAAAAAATAAATAAAATGAAAATCTCTTCGGAAAAAATGCAAAACAATAAACTTTTCATCATTAAATTCTTCTGTAAGATACCTTTGTATGTTACAGATACTGAGATTTTAGTTTTTCAGGATTCCTCCCCGACCCAAAACAAGGATGTTATCATAAGCCATATACTTAAGATTTTGCATCCTGATACCATTTATTTGTATTTATTAAAAATTGAGTCAATGGAAAGTGTATCAGTAATATGAACTTTCAGTGCTGTTGGGTATTCCTTTTCATCTGAAATCTGTAATATTTGCATAAAATTGTTCTTGAATCCTTACTTCATCAGTTTTCCTCCCATCAATAGAATAGAAATTTAAAATGTCAGATATAATTGAAATTATCATTCTTATTTCTCATTGATACAGACTTTTTAAAAGTACAGCTAAATGTCCTGTTCTAGTTTCCCAAGATGACCATTATTTTTTTTAATTTAAAGTTTATTGTGTTGAGCTTGTATACGGCCCATACTATAATTGAGTGCTTGTCAACTTAAAGTCAAGGAGACTGATGGCATATCACCCCGTGTACACTGAGCGTAGAAAGAACATCTTGCTACAGAACGGTTGCTAATTCTGGAAAGCTAAGGATGAAACTGAACATTTCACTTTATATAAAAATCAGGAATGTAGAGCACCAACATGTTAAATTTCCTTGTTGATCCCAGATGAATAGCTGAAACAATCATATTGCTCAGATTCGATTCCTTGAATATTGGTTCATGTAAATCTACAATTACATGCAATATTAACTGAATCAAGTAGCTATTATGATTGTTTCAAATGTGCACATACGTTACTTTCCCCAACACAATATTATAGATATTGAATTTTTGTTAACTGGCATGAAAATACAAATTTTTCTGTACCATGCTTAACCTTTAATGGTAGAGCTTATGTATGTTGTGCATATTTCCTGAAGTAACTATAGGTAATTTTTCATGTTCTTGATGCTTGTTGTAGCAGCATTTGAGAGAGGATGTTTTCTACATTTCTAATGTATTAAACACATGTATATATTGGTCTGATTTGCATAGAACAAAGTAAATTGTCTTTTACAACCAGTTAAGCATATTCATTAAAATTTTTTTAAAGCAAATACCAAAACTCCCTTTGTTCTTCAACTCTGCCTGTCTCCCCTAACCCGTACCAGCCAAACATCAAAATTCCATACAGCCATTTACAGTTCCTTAGGCCCCCATTTGTCCTTCTGGTTCGTTTTCCCACTCTCCCTGTCCGTAGGTGCTGCTCCCCAACCAAACTAGATTTTTTACTATTTTCCAGAATGGTCACTGTAGTCCTTCTCTTTATGCCTCTGTTGATGGCTTGTTCATTTATCTCACCTAAACGATTCCGTTCCATTCTTTGGAATTCTGTTTGAATCCCCTCCTGAAGCAATCAAGACTTTTTTTCTGAAAAGTCAGACTTAGAGTAACAGATTGTAGAAGGGTGGTTACTAGAAGCAGGGGTTGCAGGGGGAGATTGATCAAAGGATTCAAACTTTCAGTTATAAGATAAGTAAGCTCTGGAGACCTGATGTACCGTGTGGTGATTACAGTTAAGAATAATGTATTGTACACTTGATATTTGCTAATAGAGCAGATCCCAAGTGTTCACACTACTCACATACAATGGTAACTGTGGGAGGTGACAGATATGTTAGTTTGATTATGGTAATAATTTTACAATGTATCCATATATCAAAACAGCACATCCTATATTTTAAATACATGCCATTTTTTATTTGTCAAAAATAAAAAGATAAAGTAAAACAAAAAAAAAAACAACAACACCCTTTCCTTTTTATTTAATATAGACAAAATCAAATAGTTGAGACATATTGCTTGTGTCTTTCACCAGACAATTAAATATATACAATTGACACTTGAATAATGCGGGGGTTGGGATGCCATCCCCCCACAGTAAAAAATCCATGTATAACTTTTGACTCTCTCCATATTTAACAACTAGTAGCCTGCTGTTGACCAGAGACCTTACCAATAACATATATTGCTGATTAATACATATTTTGCATGCTATATGTATTATATACAATATTAGGATAAGATAAAGTAAGCTAAAGAAAAGGAAACTGTGATTAAGAAAATCATAAGGAGTGCCTAGGTGGCTCCCTAGGTTAAGAGTCTGATTTGGACTCAGGTCATGATCTCAGGGTGGTAGGACTGAGCCCTACGTTGGGCTCCCCTCTCGTAGGGAATCAGCTGGAAAGTCTCTTCCTTTCCCTCTGCCCCTCCCCCTGCTCATGCTCATTCTCTCTCTCTCAATATAAATAAATCTTAAAAAATGATAAGGAAGAGAAACATTTACAGTACAGTTGATACTCGAACAATACACGCTTGAACTGCATGGGTCCACTTGTCCACAAAATTTTTAAACAAATATATTGGAAAACTTTTTGGAGATTTGTAGCAATCTGGAAAACTCACAGATGAACCATATAACCTAGGAATATCCAAAAATTCAAGAAGTTAGGTAGGTCATGTATACATAAAGTATATGTAGATACTCATCTATTTTACCATTTACTACCATGAAATATACACAAGTCTATTATAAAAAGTTAAAATTGATCAAAATTTAGACCCACAAAGGCTTACAGACAATACATGGCACACCATTTGCAGCCAAGAGAAAGGTAAACAAACATAAAGATGCAGGACTAAATCATCACTGCATAAAATTAAGTGTCATACACACTGAACTGCTTATAAAAATTCCGTAGCGGCCTCCTATTGCTATTGCGGTGAACTCAAGGGTTGTGAGCAACACTTAAAATGCCATGTGATGCTCATCATCTCCGAGTAAGCCATTTGTCTCTCTAGCAAATTGCGCATCACAATAAAAAGTGATCTCTTGTGGTTCGTGTGAATTTTTCATCATGTTTAGTGCAGTACTGTTCACCTCAGGTAACGCCACAAAACCCATACAGAGTGCCACCAGTGATGCTGGAAGTGCTCCCAAAAAGCAGAGAAAAGTCACGACTTTACAAGGAAGTGCTGAATTGCTTGATTTATACCACAGAGGGTGGTCTGCAGCTGTGACGGCCCACCATTTCAAGATAACCGAATCTGGTGCAAGGACCATTGGGAAAAAAAAGAAAAGGAAAGGAATTCATGAGGCTGTTGCTGCAGCTATGCCAGCAGGTGTAAAAACTTGGCACTTTTTGTGAAATACCCTTTTATCTCATAAGGAAAATGCAGCCTTGGTGGCTCAGCACCTGGGTGGCTCAGTTGGGTAAGTGGCTGCCTTCAGCTCAGGTCATGATCCCAGGGTCCTGGGATTGAGTCCTGCATCCTGCACTGGGCTCCCTGCTCAGCAGGGAATCTCCTTCTCCCTCTCTCTGCTGCTCCCCCTTCTCCTGTGCTCTCTCTCTCTCTGTCAAATAAATAAATAAAAATTAAAAGGGCTTGGGTTCCAATGACAGGTTAATTTTCAGAGAAATTAAAGTGTTGTCTTGGTCAGCCTGGTTGAGCTAGTACCACTGGCTCTTGTACTCATCCTTATTGGGACAAGGATGTTTCTGGGAGCAGAGGATTTGGTTGGATCCCACTACCAGTTCAATGCAGCTTTTACATGGTCATAGGATTGCTATGAGAAAGGCATGCCTACAGACTTCAGTAGGATTCGAGGAAAAGCAGCCATATGACAACTGAAAGCAAAAGGAAAGTGAAAGATATGAAACTGGAGAATTTAATGCCAGCAATGGATGGTTTGATAATTTTAGAAAGAGGTTTGGCTTTAAAATGTACAGATAACAGGAGAAGCTGCTTCTGACAACCAGGAGGCAGCAGGTAGCTTCTCATCCACCACTAAGAAAATCATTGAGGAGAAAGGATATCTGCCTGAAGAGGATTTCAATGCAGACAAAAGTGCTCTATCCTGGGAAGAAAAGTCACAAAGGACATTTGTTAGTAAGGAAGAGAAGCAAGCCCCAGCATTTAAGACAGAAAGGGATAGGGTAACTCTACTCTTTTGTGCAAATGTCATGGGGTTTATGATCAGCCCTGCCCATGTCCATAAAACTGCTAAAACCTGAGTCTTGAAGGGAAAAGACAAAAACCAGCCGCTCATCTTTTGGTTGTGGAACAAGAAGGCCTGGACAACAAGAACCCTTTTTTCTAGGTTGGTTCTACTGATGCTCTGTCACCAAAGCCAGGAAGGGTCTTTCCAGTACGCGTTGCCTGTTAAAGTTCTTTTGATATTGGACCATACTCCTGGTCACCCTGTGAGTTTGATACCAAAGGTGTGAAGTGGTCTGCTTTCCCTCAGACACAAGGCCTCTAATTCAGCCTCAAGTTCAGGGAGTCACAGGCCTTAAGGCCGACTGCATGTGATACTCTACGGAAAGATTGTCAATAGTATGGAAGAGAACCCTGAGAGAGAGAGACAACATTATGAGAGTCTGGAAGGACTACACCATTGAAGAAGCCATTATTATCACAGAAAAAGCCATGAAAGCCATTAAGTCTAAAACAATCAATTGCTGCTGGAGAAAACCATGTGCATACGTTGTGGATGACTTCACAGGACGATGACAAAGCCAGTCAAGGAGACCATGAAGGAGATCATGGATACAGCAAAAAAGACAGGAGGTGAAGTGTTGCACTATATGAAGCATGGGGAAACTCAACAGCTAATAGACACCGCCCCAGAGGAATTGACAGGAGATGACTGGACGAAGATGAGCTCTTTTGAACCAGAGCCAGACCAAGAAGAAGATGGAGAATAATCCATGCTGGGAAACAAACTGACAGTAGACAATCTGGCGGCAGGGTTCTGATTATTTAAGATTGCTTTTGTCTTCTTTTACAACACAGACCCTTTGATGATGTGGGCGCTGGAACTTAAAGCAAATAAGAATGGGTACCACATAGAAATATTTTTACAGAAATCACAATGTATTTCTGTAAAGTTCCACAAACATACCTACATCTCCGGCCTCCCTTTGGCCTCCTCCTCATCTTCCGCCTCCACACTCCCCTCCCCCACTGAGACAGCAAGACCTACCCCTCCTCTGCCTCCTCCTCCTCCTCCTCAGTCTGCTGAGCACACAGATGATGAGGATGAAGACCTTTATGATGATCCACTTTCATTGAATGAAGAGTAAATCATCATCATGCCGTACACTTCAGAGACTTACCTTCGGTGTGTGTGCATGCCTTCGTGTGAAAATCCAGTAACGATAGGCTAGAATTGTGTGGGACAAGTTTGCGTCATCATTGCATAGGTATTTCTCATGGGAACATTGAGTGTGACACTTGTGTGGGAATGGATAGGCTGGTCCTCACAGACGTAAGGTGAGTGCTATCTATATAAAATTAATAATGTGTTCATTTTCTTACTGCAATAACTTCACTTTCAAAGAATAATGTTGCCTTACAGTACGCCTCAGTCTCTCATTGGAGAGACTTCGTTTCGGCCTCTCCTCACAGGTAAGTGGCTTTTAAAAAAAGTAACGATGTTTCCAACACTGTATGATAAGTATGACTCTAGTACTGTTAGCCATAAAAATTTCATCATGATTCATTCATTACTGTATCAGCTAGGCTACTGTTAAGCAATCATATTGATTACACTAGGCTACACTAAAGCCATCAAATTGCTGCTTTTTCATTATCAACGCATGAATTATTACACCTGTAAATAAATATGAATTTCTTTTTTACATTATCTTTTCGTTCTTGATGTCTAGTGTTAGTTATATGTGTTACATCTATAGTATTTTGTGTCATACAAGACAATATGGATGTAGGTATTGACCAATGATTCATCTTGTAAACAGAAAACATAAACTCATGGTATAGGACTGTAGACATATTTTCTCCTCCTTTTGATTTTCTTAATAACATTTTCTTTTCTCTAGCTTACTTTATTGTGAAATACAATATATAATACTATAACATATAAGAGATGTGTTAATTGATTGATTGATGCTATTGGCAAGGCTTCCAGTTAACAGTTGGTATTTGTAGTTAAGATTTGGGCGTTTCAAAAGTCACTTTTGTATTTTTGACTACACAGGGGTCACTACCCCTAATTGGGGTATATTGTTCAGGGGTCAACTGTAGTGCACTGTGTTTATTGAAAATAATCCACATGTAAGTGGACCTGTGTAGTTCAAACCCATGTTGCTCAACGATCAACTGTATAGTTTCATAGAAGGTAGGGAGGAGCAAGCTAAAAATGTCAAATAACAACAACAAAAAACCCCCAGGCCATCCTCCCCGTCTCTAGCCCTCAGAGCCATCAATAACAAATCTCTTTCATACTCTTTGCCCAACCAGGGTACTTCACAACCTTCTCAAAACAGGGGCCCACTAACAGAGTAGGGGAGGGAATGCAGTGGTAAGATCAGAATCTGGAAACTGGCTCTGCTTCTGGCTGAATCCCTTCATAGCCACAGAAGATTCTATTTGAAATGAAATAATGCAGATAAGGAACATATTGAACTTAGGTATTATAAGTATGCATACAATGCTGTCTCAAACTATTATTTCAATCTTCCGCTGAGATAGATGAGATAGAACCAGTGGTGTATTGGTTTCACCACCAGTCCTCCAAGAAGACGAAAAGTTGTGATTCATATAATTTGCGGATTTCCTTGATGCAAATATTCTCACCTGGCAAATTTCCAACTACTAATGGGATGTCACTAAGCACAGACTTGAGAAGAGATGCATGGTAACACGTTGTTACCTAATGTTACCACCATACAGATATAGTAGGCGTAAAGAACCTTGAAGAGCACACATAACAGTATAAGGTAGTAAGTGGATTGTGAACATTTATGACTCCTTGTTTTAAATATAAATTTAATTTGACAGTTATTATTGAATAATGGTTTTCTTTAACGATTGGCCCACAAATTAGTGAGACTTTAACAATTGGCTTTCATAAGCGGGTACTACTCGCCTATGACATACGACGGGTAGGATCCATGTTTTCTTCCCCAAATATGTTAGTGCAAGGGTTGTTCTAGTGTTTGCACGTCATAAAATTTAATTACTGTTTTATTTACGAACTGTGAGGTACTTAAAAAGAAAAGACTGATTGCTTGAGATATTTAAACTGTCTATTTAGTCAAAAACCATTTATTGACTGCACACAATTTGCTAGATACTCTGTGAAGCTAAGATAGAAGGAAAAACATTCTATGGATTAATATTAATCATCAAATCCTTGAAGGCAAATGATCAGAAAAATCTCCTCAGTTCTTTCTTTGTCAGTTCCTCTTAGATCTTCTGCCCACACTTGTAACTCATCAGAGGGATGACAGGTTCTGGGGGACAAAAGATGCTCTTATCCCCAGGTTATAAGTAAGAAAGCTGAGGTTTCAAAACATTAGTTGTCTTGTTCAGGGTCATTTAATGAGTAAGGATTAGAGCTGGGAAAACGTCTACTTATTTTTTTCCCAATAAACCACTTTCTGTCTTCCTCTTTCACACAACTCATGAATGTTTTGGTACAATTTTTTTTTAAGTAGGGAAGGCTGGAGAATCTTTCTTAACCCAGGGAGAAGAGGTGGGTAGTATATTATATGGAAATCTGTTTTTCAAATAAAAGTTGCCTTGACAGTTTTTATTGGACTGCCTCCTCATTAACACATAATAGAAGGATGAATAGTGATGTCTTGAAATCTGAGGGCGAGTAACCACAGGATTTGAAATTCTTTTAAAGGTGTAGGTTACAACCTGCAGTTGGGCATGCAAACTTTGAACCAAATGGAAAGTCAACTCTAACTAGATTTTCTTCTTTTTCCTTCTTTCCTTCTTCCTTTTTTTTTAACTTTTTATTTTATGTAAACATATTACCGAAGTAAACCATAATTCCATTTGCTTCTGGATGTAGGAATCGTACTACCACACATAGAGCACAAAGTATAAGAAAAATATTCCCTCTGGGATTTCAGACTCAAGTTTAGAAATAAAATTACCAGCCCATTATCATAAAGGCAGGGCAGATGCTGCTCAGAGTTTTGACTCCAAAAAGCCAGATTCATTTTTCAAGAGCCTGCCAAGAAAGAAGCACGAGATGTTTGAGAACAAATAAGGGGAGAAAGAAAGTAGGGTCTTTTTAACAGTCCATCATTCAGAAATGCACGCTTAGTGGAACCATGATGTAAACTCTATTGAAATAAAACATGAGAGAAAGTTCAGTAAAAAAAAATTTAATAAAGCTCAAATCACACAATGCTGGCCCAGATTTGCACTGTGATAATGATGAGAGAATTTTCTACTTTTTGAGGGATGTATTCCTAAAGAATTAAGTGAGAGCACAAAAATAATGCAACAAGGAAATTTCCAGAAAAAAAAAGAGAACAGAAACTATAGCCAGTGTACCAGTTATGATACGATTCTTTGACCATAGTTGGGTGTTTTTGTTTTTTGTGTTTTTGTGTGTGTGTGTGTGTGTGTGTGTGTGTGTGTGTGTGTTTATGAGAAGGATCCTAAGGACACACACTAATGAGAAGATTCACCCTGTGCTGAAATTTTATGCCATGTGGCTATTTACATGGTAGGTCAATGACCAGGTGTCAAGAGAAACACAGTGACCAAGATAATGGCAATGGGGTGAAGAGCAGGTTCTTTCCTTCCATGTCAAGATGAAAGTCTTCTGCTTTCTGGGCAAGGCATTCTGCTCCCAGCCACAAAAAGAACATGCATAAGCCACAGCCAGAGAGGGCATGAGGCTTGCGTTTGAGGAAGGAACTCCTGCTGTTTTTGCCCACTCGGTATTCTAAGGAACAGGAGGCTTTGCATCCTGGACCCAAGAAAAGGAAAAGTCGATGATTAAAAACACAGAAGGGGTTTTAAGTTGCAAATAGAAATCAATGAGCAAAAAAGGACAAAGAACCCAAGTATCTTCAGATAGGTCTGATTAAAAATAAAGTCAGTTCTTGGGGCACCTGGGTGGCTCACCGGGTTAAAGCCTCTGCCTTCGGCTCAGGTCATGATCCCAGGGTTGTGGGATCAAGCCCCGCATTGGGCTGTCTGCTCTGTGGACAGCCTGCTTCCTCCTCTCTCTCTCTGCCTCTCTGCCTACTTGTGATCTCTGTCTATCAAATAAATAAATAAAATCTTTAAAAAAAATAAATAAAAATAAAGTCAGTTCTTATTTTTGAAACATTCTTCCCTTCCATGAGGCAACAATGGTCTTAATTCCCCCCCCCCCCCCAGACTGAAAAGAGCCTCTGGGAATTTTGTAGATGTTTCTATGCATGGAAAAGGGTAGGCCTAATAATTTTCTGGGATCGTTCTTTCTGAACATCTGCGTGGTTGTTTATATCAGTCTAGTTAATAATAATAACATGCAGTTGGGTGCAATGTTCTGACATTTCATTCCCAGCCCCACCACATAATACAGCAGTGAAAATATTGTTGTAATTTACAACAAGGAAACTGAGGCTTACAGAGATCAATTTCCTTGCACAAAATACAGGCACACAGTACCAAGCAGTGACTTGATTAGGATCCCAGACCTTCTGTCTTCAGCCCGGGCTGCTCTGCCTTTATCTGATCGGTGATCAGCCCTGTTGACATGATAGGGGAGGCTTATTTTTGGCTTCTAGGCAGTTTGGTAACGCATTTCGGAACAGTGGGCAGAATTAGACTCACCGCTTTACCAATTTTTTTCAAACACTCTTTAAAAATTGGGTGGCATTACGGGATGGGCTGAAGGATGATTTTAAAAACCCTTTCCTGACAAGGTCTGAATCACAAATGGTACATCTGGGAGCTTATGTAATTATCTCCTTACTACGATGAATAATTTGCATATTGAAGGTTATAATGTGCATAATCCTAATTTGTGGCAAATTTAACCTGGAGAAAAATTGTATGCTAAGGACTGGGAATCATTTGAAAGTCCACCGAGAGAAGAAAGGCTCCATGAAGGGGGAGAAATACCTCACAATAACTACTGAAAGCACATATCTAAAGAATTTTTATGCCATTATAGTGCCAAAAACATCATGTTAATTTAAAAAACTATATATATAAAGTATGATCCCAGTTTTGATTTAGGAAATACTGCATAGCTTTCTCTCTCTCTCTCTCTCTCTCTCTCTGTGTGTGTGTGTGTGTGTGTGTGTGTGTGTGTGAATGTGTAATTGGAAGGAAACGTGATTGGATGCATAACATATTGATAGTGTGGATTTTTTCTCTATGATGTGACATCGTTGATTTATGGATAATTTTGGTACCTCCTTTAGCATGTGGTCATGCTCTGGAGGGACCAGCTGGATTTAATTTCCAAGTTTCTCACTTACTGTGTGGCCGTAGCCACCCTTTGCATTTGTTGTTTCACATGTAAAATGGGAACAATATTAGTTTAGTATCTACCTCCTGTGTTGCTGCCGAAATGAAAAGGGATAATAGAAATATGCAACAGACAGCACAGGCACTACACATAGTAGTCCCTTCGATATGGAAGCTGCTAAATGCATTTTCTTCTTTTATACTTTTCGGAATTATTCAAAATTTCTGAAAGACTTTGTTTTTCCTAATTGGAAAATAGAAACAAAAATGCAGAAACTTTACAAAAAGTGTTGGAATTAATTTAACTAAATTTCTAACCAGCACTTGTTGCTAGCTGACCAGGTTGGTTTGTTTGTTTTAAGATTCTTTCTTCTTTCCTCCCTTTCTTCCTTCTTTCCTTCCTTCCTTCCTTCCTTCCTTCCTTCCTTCCTTTCTTTCTTTCTTCCTTCTCTCTCTCTCTCTTTCTCTTTCTTTCTTTCTCTCTATCTAAAAGAGAGAGTGTGTGAGCTGGAGGAGGAGCAGAGGAAGACGAAATCCCAAGCAGATTCTGTGCGGAGGCTCAATCTCATGATCCTAAATCATGACCTGAGCAGAAACCAAGATCTGGATGCGTAACTGCCTGAGCCACCCAGGTGTCCCACTAGTTGACCAGGTTTTAATCAAATTCAATCTAACAATAACCTGGTAAGTTAAGGTATTCTTTTCCCCTGGCCTAGATCCTGGGTCAGCTTCTCACTGGTAGTAAGAGTCAAAAAATGGAATTCCAACTGAATCCAGCTGTTCCAAAGACCCCACGCGTTCTCAGACTGTCTGGTCTTACCAAGCCCTCCTGAAAGGATTATTCCCTAGGCTCATCGTCCGTACCTTCCAGGGTAGTTGAGAGAGAAAAATAAATGTCAGAAGCAATTGGGGAAAGAGTAAAGTGAGTGAAGAGGCATAATGGGAATTCAGGAAGAAAGGTCAGAGGGTCCTGGGGTAGTCCAAGGGAGGAGGTGGAAATTGTGTTAAGCCCTGAGGGATCAATATTAATAATACAGGTTCAAGGGATATGCCTGTAAAGGCATTTGACTAAAAAGGCAATAAAGTAGCAGCATTTCCTGCCCTTTAAGTCTCCAAGGGTTATTTATTTATTTTTTTTAATGAGTGGAAAAAAATTTTAAGTGTTTCTCCAGTTTTATCACCATGCTTTCTTTCTTGGGCTACCACCCTCCTGGTGACTTTTATGACAGCATTAAAATATTTCCCAGGTATTATCACCATCTCTACGCAGTGACAGCATTTTGAAGGGGGTGGGCAGCGGTGGCAGTGTACAAAGAGATGATGAAGGAACCTCTGAAAACATGGTTTCAGGACCTCCCAGCCCCATGAGTCTGCATCGCACCTCGAGGTGGCTTGCAAGGCCCCCCTCCCTAACCCCAACAGACATCCCAGCAGGAGTCACTTCCCGAAGTTAATAGTTTCGGGTTCCATCGCCCCATATAGTGCCTGCTGGAGTGCAAGGTTAACACTTGTGCTCTCTGCTACAGAGAGACTGTTTTAATTACAAAAGGGAGGGCAATTTAGACAAACCGAGGGAGAGGTGGACGCCATTGGGTAATAAGTGAAGGTTTTAATAGGTCTCTGTTGATTTTGCAATCTTGATTTCTTGCTCACTGATCTTAAGATGGTGAAACTGCTGGGTACATATTTGAAGGAAAGTGGTTTGGATTCACTTCTAGAGGACCCCAAAGGTCCCATTGATTCTGAAGTTCTGTAGAAATAACTACCATTTCTGAAGTAACTATCATGCGTTAGGTTTATGTGTATTTGTTCAATAAATATTAGGTATCTATTCTTTGCCAAGCACAGTGGGGTATAATGGTGAAAGAAAACAGACACTTCCTGCCCTGAGATGGCTCTTCATCTAGTCGGGACACAGTCAATCATATTGAATTAAATACACGAAAAGTGCCAGGACTGAGGAGAAGTGTAAGATAGTTGGAGAATCACATCAAAGGAATTGGGCCTACCAGCAAGATCGAGGAAGATTTCTACAAGGAGTGAGTGACTGAGCTAAATGTAGGGATCCAAAGGGCCATGTGCACCCGAATGTTTATAGCAGCAATGTCCACAATAGCCAAACTATGGGAAGAAACTAGATGTCCATCAACAGATGAATGGATAAAGAAGAGGTGGTATAGATATACGATGGAATACAATGCAGCCATCAAAAAACAAAATCTTACCATTTGCAATGATGTGGATGGAACTAGATGGTATTATGCTGAGCGAAATAAGTCAATCTGAGAAAGACAATTATCATATGATCTCTCTGATATGAGGCATTTGAGAGGTGGGGCAGGGGGTTGTGGGGGGTAGGGAGGGAAAAATGAAACAAGATGAGATGGGGGGAGACAAATCATAAAAGGCTCTTAATCACAGGAAACTAACTGAGAGTTGCTGGGGGGTGTTGGGGAGGGATAGGGTGGCCTGGTGATGGAGCTTTGGGAGGGTATGTGCTATGGTGAGTGCTGTGAATTGTGTAAGACTGATGATTCACAGACCTGTACCCCTGAAGCAAATAATACATTATATGTTAATTAAAAAAAAAAAAAGATAGGATGGGGCAGGCATTAAGTAGATCACATAGCATGAGGGAACATGGCCAGGCTGATGGTCCCAGCTTCCAAGAAGGCCAGTTGGGCTGCAGCAGACAGGTCACGGATGAGGGTTGAAGCAAAGGGGCTGCAGAGGAGGGAAGGAGCCAGATCATGCAGGATCTTTACCATAATTCACGATCACAAGATCTCCCCCAGCTCTGCGAGTTCGACGCTATCCTCACTTTAGAGAACAGGAAGATAAAGCACAGCGAAAGTGAGGAATGGGCATCTGGTCACACAGCAAGTTGGAGCCCAAGGTGGGGTTGGAACAATTTCTGTCGCCTCCTAGAGCCCAGATTCACCAGTGTTGATCCTGATGATTCACAACCCTACTTTGACACATCATTCAATGGAGGGGGACCTTTCTCCGGGGGACCCATTAAAGACAAATTTATTCCCTGACTCCAAGTTCTAACTGCAAACAGTGCTTCCTCCACTATAGGAGAGAACCCTGCTGTGCTTTCTCAGGTAAGAGAGAGGACTGCTTAACCCATCAAATTGGAATCCTTGTTTCAGACAATATTTACTTTAAGGTTTCTAATCAAAGTCATCAGTATTCAGAGCTCCCTCAGGTGACTGTGATGACATTTTTTTTTCAGGAAATAAACGTTTTTTTGTTTTTATATTTTATTTATTGATCTGAGAGAGAGAGTGAGAGAGAGCATGAGCACGGGGCAGAGGCAGAGGGAGAAACAGGCTCCCTGCTAAGCAGAAAGCCCTATTCGGGGCTCAATCCCAGGACCCTGGAATCATGACCTGAACTGAAGGCAGACGCTTAACAGACTGAGCCACCCATGGGCCCTAGGAAAAAAAGAGTTACATTATTTCGTTCACGTAAGATTTATTTTCTTATTTATTAAGCAGCAATAGCAACACTGGCATTTCTTCACAACAGCTTCAACGAGCCACCCAATGAGGCGAAGACATATAATTATTCCCTTTTAACAAATGAGGATAACGAGGCTCATGGAGTTTAAGTGACTGGCCTTAGGTCACATAGTTTATGAAATGACAGAGGTGAGATTTGAGTCTAGGAGACCCAATTCCAAAGCCACATTGTTACTATAATGTTTCAAAAATTCAACTTCTAAAAGAGAATGAGTGAAATAAGAAAATTCCTAAAAATGTTGCGTGCTAATACCTACCTATGTTGAATACGTATTCAACAATAATTATATTGTTAGACAAGGAAGAACTTGTCATATAAAGATTCTCAGTGGCTTTGACACCAATTATGGATGCTTTAGGAAGTCAGTGTGTTCTAAATTAAGATATCAAGGTTAAGATGCAGGATTTTTTTTTTAAACTCAGAAATCGTTCACTTCCTAAAGATGAAGGATACATATATTTTGAAGCTCTGTGTGTGTGTGTGTGTGTGTGTGTGTTGGGGTTTGGTAAAATGAAAAGAGTAAAAGAATTATTTTATTTTGATAATCTTTCAAAAATTACATGTTTGTTTTTAAAGTTCCTGTGGTAAGCTGGTGGGGGTAGGGGGACTGCCTCAAAACATACCCACAGAGTGAGATGTTGATGTGTCTCTGGTGCTGTATTTTGTCCTTTCTAAAGAAGAAAGGTTTTCCTTCACAGTGCATTTACGTCAAATTCTAAACCCTCTTACAAGAGCCTATCATATCAACCTTGTCAAGTCTCACTTGTTGAAATGAGTGGGATTTGAAAACTCCTGAGTGTGCTACTACATTTTCCATTTATGTTCAGGGACTACCACTGTGTGAAAATAAGGTCAAGAGTTGTATGTGTGTGTGTGCGGGGAGGAGGGAGTTGGGGGAAAATTTGAGGGAGGAACAGCTCTAAATGAGTGAAACTAAATAGATCAGTTGTTTCAGGTGGTGGAGAACAGTGGTCTCCCTGAAGGATGAGGCAAGGAGTTTGGGAGGAAAATATATTTTATTCCTTTTATTTCTTACATTTTTAAACCTTTATTGCTCTATTTAAACTACTCTTTACATCAAATGTTAAGAGTTTAACTGAAAGAAACCAATGTCTTTGCTCTCAAACAACATACAAGTTAAATGTTAAAGTTAAATGACCTATTTATTCTCATTGAAATAACAATAAGATGGTTCTTGGTTTTCTTCTTTTTTAGAAGTCAGCTACAGATGAGGTATTATGAAAAAGATGGATACTTTGATTAAGATTCCTCAACTTCCAGGGGTGCCTGTGTGTCTCAGTGGGTTAAGCCTCTGCCTTCGGCCCGGGTCTGGTCTCGGGGTCCTGGGATGGAGCCCCGCATCGGGCTCTCTGCTGGGCGGGGAGCTTGCTTCCCTCTCTCTCTCTGCCTACATGTGATCTCTCTCTCTCTCTCTGTCAAATAAATAAATAAAATCTTAAAAAAATTAAAAAAAAAAAGATTTCTCAACTTCCAGAAAATGAATTCATTATTTTTTGGTCAGGTTTGAGAAAACACAATTCTAAAACTAACCTTGGTTATATTTTAACCTAAGCTCAAACTCTATAATAGAATGACCAGATGTGTTTTAGTGGAGGAAGGAATTGTTTATTGAGGCGGGAAACTTGACATGACTGTCAGTTTCTATTTCTATAATTCTTCGTCGTTTTCTTCCTATAACTAACTACAAGTGGACATCTCTCAGGCTTCCCAAGAAACTTAGATTTTTTTCAAAAAGTTTAATTTGGTGAAGATGCTTCTTAAATAAACAGCAAATTTCTTTTTTAAGGAGAGAGACCAAATGTTTTTCTCTAGCAGCCAGTAGAGGGAGCTGTTGACATTTCATTTGGCCTTATAACTCGACCTGGAAGTTCCCTTCTTAATTAATTCAATGTTTGAAATTAAACCACCGTTTAAATGTAATGATATTAATATGCAAGGATAGACATGTAAACGTGGAGATTTTCCATTCCCATTAAACTTTCTACACAACCACATATTTCTGGTTCTTCTGTGGGCCTCTTTTAGAGAGCTTATGTTATAGAAATGTTGGCTGCTATAAATTAAAGCTGCTCAGAACGGAGTTCATGCACCTAGGCAGTGATTCAACATTTCTAAGACTGATTGCAAGTCAAGAAAGAAAGCAGCTTCTTTTTCCTACTCTGGAAAGAAAGAAAGAGAGAGAGAGAGAGAGAAAAAAACAGATACTTGACCTAGAAATAATACTTGAAGTTTTCAAAGGAAAATTAGCATGTGCTAGGTTTATAATAAATTTGAATATCTCTGATCCAGGGGGAAGATCTGTAGTTACGGTTCTGGGGATATTGGATGGTGTCCTTGTGATAAAATAGATTATATTGATTTTTCTTAGATTCCTTCCACCCCAGATTCATTTCCATAGCTCTGTGTTTTTAAAGACTTGTTTCACAGCCTAGCATTGAAAAGACACTTCTCCTTTGCTATTATTTTTTAGTTAAAATGGATAACTATGTAACAATTGCCAGAAACCTCACCAAGCCTGACAGAGAGCTAGGAAATGATTTTTCTGTTGGTACCACTTCTCAGATAGTCCCCGAGAATAGACAAGTTGGAGCATTGGAGAGAGAGTTAGAAGTAATCATTCTGATATAACCTTTTTTCCCTAAAATTAACAGATAAATAAACTATTAGATATTTGAACCAATGCTATTAAAGACGTGAAATTGTACCAAACTTGAAATGGAAAATTACTTTAAGAGAGAGAGAAGAGAGTGATGTTTTGTCTTGATAGGCTTTAGCAAACGATCTCTAAACACACTGCCCGATGGCATAAGATTTCTTTGAGAAGGCACACTGAAAGCGAAGCAGAGAAACAAGGTTCATTGTGTCCCCCCCGAGTGCAGAAAGCAGTGCCATTTTCTTGGGACAGTACAATTTGTACACTGAATGTTAACCCAAAGCCATTTTCCCTGTTTACAAAAAGGTCAAGTAGAGCTTCTTGGAAAGAAAGGAAAAAAAAAGTGGTTTTTGTTTTGTTTTGTTTTTATATGAACGTGAACAATGTTCTGTGCTATTTCCAGGTAGTGTGATTTCCTCAAATCGCTCATGCTCTTTCATGGGTCTGGCTTGGTCTATGTTTTGTGTTGATTTCTGGGCCTTGCAAACAACATTAAGTTTGCTGCTCTTTCTGAGAGAAGTTGTTAGAGGGAAAAACGAGCCACTCAGTGCAGGTAGAGTTGAAAGACAAGGAACACGAGTGCTGGATGGCACTGTAGAGTAGTTCAGAGAGCTGGGACAAGAACACCCGAGCGCCACTGGACATATAATTTTAGGTGAAATTGTGTTCCATGTGAAGCATTAATTTCAATAGAGACTTTATATATAAGCTCTCGTTTGAATAATAATGTAAAATTAAATTTAAATTGTAAATAACGTCCAGATACTAGTTGTTTCCTGGCTCAAATTCTTTAGCACATATGGTGCTGGCATAAGCTTGTGCCTGTCTGCCTACTCTGGGTAATTTTGCATGCAAATAGTTTTAGTGCCTATGTTGAGGTGCTAAAACGTGTTTAGTACACTTGAAAATATTTGCATTGCAAAAGGAGACTGAATCTCCTGAGGAAAATCAAATTGATATTTTGTATTAAGAGACCACTCTGGGCACGGAGTGGAATTCTTCTATGGAGACTTCTGCTGATCGTGCAACTAGCATTTTCAATTGACCCTTCGAAGAGAAGGTCTGGCTACGGCTTTGCCAGGTTTATAAACCGTCGGATCACCTTCTGGCAGCTTTCACCATATTAATCAGTAGGGCCGAGAGAAAGCTAAGGACAGAATCTACTCGCCTTGGCCAGAAAGTAGCTTTTCAGGCCTCAGGTTGGAGGACGGGTAGGATAAATACGTTAATTATAATTAAAAGTTTCAGCTGAAATGTGCCTAACTAATTAGCTAACTAACTAACCAACTAACTCAGGAAAGGCTTTCGCACAGTGAAGCAGCAACGGATGCTGGGTGTGAGGCCGCACACCCGCTCCCATTTGCCACACTCCCATCTGCTGCATTTACGGGAACCAGTTCGTTAAGAGTCTGAACTGAATCCAAATAAAATGCATTTCTGATGCAAGCCCGATGACTGGTGCCATTCTCCGCTGCATTATGTCAAATTAGAGCTCGTGTGGAAAAGAGGTTACAGAGGGCTTACGTAAATGTCGCATGCGTAGAGCATCGAGGGAGAGTTCTGCGCAAAGTCAACCTCCGATTTCTATAAACAGATCAGCCTCCTTCCCGATTCGGCCCCTGTTCACCAGGACCAATTAAAACCTTGGGCCCCCCTAATAAAGGCATAAAGAAATTTCAAGAGGCATGCAAGGGAGAGGTCTGTGGAACTTTCCCTGTCGCCATCTTTCCAATGTTTGGGAGAATTTTCTTTTATTCCACCAATTTCAGGTGTAGTAATGTCCTTAGAAAATGAAAGTAAGCTTAGTGTCCATAAAATGAACAGATGATCCGAGGCCTCCAGGAGGAATTCAAATTGTGGGACTTCTCTGTCTGCACCTCCCTCCTCTGTGGAGAAATGATGCCAGATGGAATTCTAATACCTCCCATTGTTGTTGAGTGCTTCCATGGCTTCCAGCCCAAGCCCCATGCAAGAGATTGCCTACCATAGGTGCTTATATTGGCCAAAACTCTGGGGTTTGATCCAGATTTTCTCCCCATATTTTACCCTTCCACACCTAATATTTTATTCTTTCATCCCACAGAATGCAAGGTGCCGTATTTTGTGTCAACGAACAACCATAGACAGGTAGCAGGCAAGAGCCAAAAGGAACTCATTATGAATACAAACAAGGAAGGAGGGGTTGACTTACTGTGTTAGTCAAACTCCTGTTTGCAATCTATTTCCTTTAAAGCCAGCTTAAGATTAGATCACCTATATATATATATATATATATATGGTCCTGTTGTCTGTGGGATCCTGGCACATCAATCAATCCATTAAGTAAGTAAATAAGGCAATAACTAAGCAATAAATCATTTTGAATTTCATGCATGCACAAACCTTTTGATACATAAATGACAAGAAAGGTTTAGATTCGGAGGCTTGAGCCTCTGTGCCGATCATTTTGCATCCAAGAGAAAGACCCATTCTAAGCGGTGGTGCTTTGCTCCTTCTGGTCCTCAAATCCTGGGGCTTCTCTGCACCCCTTTGGTGGTTGTGTGTGTGATGCATGGCATGGGAGTTGTTTGTGTGTGTGTGCGCCTGTGTGGGGTGTGTGGGGTGTGGGGGGGCATGCTGTTAGGGGGAAGCCTCCCACACATTTCTGCCATCACAGACGGTGGGCAAACAGCTGTCTCCACAGCTGAGACCACTGGAAGTGCTCTTGCTGCTCTAGTAACTCGAGAGCACACGGCTGGTCCCTGGATGGCAGGGAGCTCTGTGCCTGCAGCTAAGCGCCTGAGCTTTCCCGGGGCTGAGCAGGCGGAGACTTTGCCACCAGACACAATAAGCATCTGAAATGGGGTCTCATGAATAATTCATCCTTGGTGTCCTACGAAACAAAGAAATGATATGTTTGCTGGTAGATAACTGTGTTGTGGCATTTGTAAATCTTTTTGAATTTGGAGCTGATCATGTTTCGTGTTGGTAGAGAAATATAGTTTGTTGGTTTTTTTTTTCCCCCCTAAAACAAAAAGTTGGGAGTTCAATGCGATAATCTTACGGGGAGGGTCTTCCACGAGATACTGGATGGATTATAGTAATTTGGCTCGTGATTTAGGAATTTTAAAAAATCTCATTCACTGAAAAAGGATGTTAAAATGATTTTACTGCAATAAAATACAGCAGGATACTGGGTTCTCAAGGAGATTTTTTTTCCTTAGTAGGCAACCAGCCCACTCTTGCTAATGCAACTTTCATTACTGTAGACTGAAAAACAGTGGTGCCTTTAACATCCCAGGAGAGCACCAGGAGGAACAATTCTTCACTTTCTCTAAAATATTAGTAAAAATGATACTTCAGTGAATTGAGCCCTAGATTGTTTAGTGACAGTTAAATACCCACTAATTTAACACTAGTTAAATCGGCAATAAAGTGACCCCCAACCGAGTAGAGCCAACCACCCTATTTCACCGCAATAGTTCCGGACCTAATGCCCATGATCTATAAGGGCGACTGGGCACACTTTACGTATTTGCATAACAAATACTTCCAGTGCAATATGAAGTAACCAGCTACTCAAACTTATCATAATCAGGATTTATAATTAGTATTTGTGTATTCATTTCATTTATTCTTTAATATCTGTGTACTCATTTCCCTGAGGAAAAAAAAAAGAAACCGATTTAATAGTTCTTCATTGTCTTTGAAATGACAACCTGGCAAAACAAATCATGGTGATGTTCTCTGTCATCTCTCCAATAATTATCTCAAATCTGTCATCTATTATTCACTCACGCTTTCTCTGTGACACTTCCCCGCCCCACCCCCCCTCCACTCCCCACCATCTCCTGTAGTCTCCCTGGCTTTCAGGTTGCCCAGGAATTATTGTGCGTCCGTAAACCTCACACAATCTGATATGTTTGGCAGGGAAAGTCAGAAAGAAGGCACGTTGATTTCACTGGAAGGAAAAAAAAAAACAAGCGAAAACAAAATATGAATCTGCCAATTATATGCTAGAGTGAAAATACAATTCCTTCTTGCTTTCAGGTGAGGGAACTGGCAGTTGGAGTAGAATGAACGGGTAGGTGGTGAGCCCTCCAAGATGAAGAGGAGTAGTGGATGGTGTGTGAGCGTGCCTGTGTGTGGTTGCTCTTGCCGTTTGCTTCCTGAAGCTCCAGTAATGAACCAGAGGAGAGTCACAACATACATGCAGGTAATGACTGCATTTCTTTACTTTGGTGGTGTAGGATTAAGGCTGTAAGTAAAATTATGGTGGTACATAAATTGCTTTGTACCTTTGAAAAGATAATTAGATTTCCAGTGGAGCTAATAATGAGATAAGTGGTACGAATGTCCTGGGGTCAATGAGATATCATTAGAAACTGAGGTGACAGCCTTAAGATGAACAAAACACAAACCAAGCCTCCAAGGTCAGAGGCAGAGTCTAAGAGAAATGTCTCTCACTTCCCAGTTACCGCTTCCATGCTCTCCACCACATCCTTATGCAATCAGTGTTAGTGTCGCTCATTCCTCCTCTTTCCGAGCTTCTTGAAGCTTCTTAAGGCTCGGTCAGCTATGGAAGGAGCCTGGATTGCTAGAACTTTCTGAAACATTAGCACTCGGACTTCCAACATTTTGCTTCCAGTATGTAAGAGAATCCAGTAAATCCATACCACTAATGTGTTGTGTATTATTCCACTTAAATATCTGAGAGTGAGAAGGAAATTTAAATGAAAGTCCCTTAAGGATGCATGCTGTGATAATACTTTCTTCTCTTCTGTAATAATAATTTCTTCTCTTTGGTAGTAACAAAGAGAAGAAATGCCAATTGGTCAATCAACAACTTAGAACACTGATGATATAAGAAGGTTACAAAAAAACACAACAGGATCTCGGAATGAAAGAGACTTGGATTTCTGTCTCTGCCACGTGGGTATTATGATAGACATTTGAACCTTCCTGAATATATTTCCTCATCTGTAAAATGGGGACAAAAATGCATACCTCTCAGACTACTTGCAGAAAACCAGAACTAGTGACCTAATGTATGTAAAGTGTGTCCAGTAGCTTGTAACAACCTAAGCACATCTGAGTCACCTGGAGAGATTTGGAAATCTCCCAATGCCCCTCTGCCTCTGTCCAAATAAATCAGAATCTCAGGGGAACAGGCCTTGACATTAGAATTTTTAAATGCTCCCCTGGTGATTCCAGTGCAAGGATTTGAACAACTGATAGAAAAGTCCGAAACTGAATAAACATTCAGCAAATATTCTTCTTCTTCAATATTATTCAAGTTCTTCTTGTTCATGTGACATGAATATTAGCTTAGTCAGGACACAGATTCTTTTATTCCTGAGAGGAATCCTTGAGACCAGTTAATCCATGTTCATGATTTGAAGGTAAAGAAGCTGAATCCAGGAGGATGAATTCCATGCCCATGGTCATATGGTTGGAAATGATGGAGGGATTCCAGTGTTCATTCTAGAATGCTGAGGTTGCTGTCCCTGGCCCAGCTAGTAAGACGGGAAGTGAGGTCTCAGATGAGGCTGAGCGCCATCTTTTCTTCCTTCTTTTCTAAACAGTATTTTGTGGCAAGGAAGATACCACTAAGGTCCAAAGTAAAGGATAACACCCTCAATTCTTGTCTTCATTAGCTTGGCCTAGTAGCCTTTATTCATAGAAACTTTTGAGCAGAAAAACTGAATCCCAGGAGTGCTTCTGTATAGAGGGCACACGCCTATGTAGCTTGGCTTCTGACAGTGGGTGTCATAAGGCTCCTCCAACTCACTGAGCATTTCCTGTGTGATTGATATGGAAAATCTAAGCAATTTACCACAACACAGTTATGAGGCATCATACAGGTGCATTTAATTTTTAATTACTCTTAAAAATGTTTTTAATAATTAGTAGCAATAACCACTAATTGGCATGTAAGCTATTCTTGCACCAGCAGGCAAACTGTAGGTTCACTTCTGCACACCCACACCCAATCAACTGAAAATTGTTTCCATGCTTATCTTATAATTACTGTGCTTAATGCTGTTTGCATTGTTTGGAAGCTTTTGTAATTAATTGATTTTTTTTTTTTTTTACCTCTGAACCTGTACATGGAACAGTAAAGATCAGTCCTTTGCTCGGTAACATCTTATTTACATTGAATTGTGTAGACATACATAAGGCAGAAAAATAATGGCTTTTGTTTTTACCTGCCAAATAGATTTCCTTTGGTTTGACGATAGCGATGTAGATCCCATGCAAAATATAAATCTTCTCTAGCTACCTCCTTGTCTTTCTGGTTCTCCTCAATGCAGTTGTGTACTGTAGTACAATTAACAATTTTAGTCAGATTTTTTTTTTACAACCTTCATGTACCTTCATATCATCTGCATTATTGATTTTGAAACTATTTCTGGGGAAAGGGCAATACTTTTCAAGTGTCTCCATTCAAGTCAAGATCGTTAAAGTTGCATCGTTGGGTCCTTGAGCGTCTTTAATTGGTTTATATCTGTGCTTATCATTGTGCCTTTGATCTGAAAATGACAGTCATGGTTAATTGCTAAAGAAATCATGAAATGAACTGAGATTGTTGGTATGGGAAGCCATTTTAGAAAAAGTGATGGGTTTGCCAATGTTTTCATAGTAGTAAATGGCAAATAAAATTTTATGATGAGAGAGGCAAAAGATAAAAATTTGACTTCATAATTGTAAGCCATTATGTACTAGTCATAAACTGAAACTGGATGAAGGCATGGGTATGAATATTGCTCCATTTATTTATTCTCTCACTCACTGAATAGTCATAAGGAATATGGTGGACCAAGCAGTGTGTGAGAAAATGGGATACAAAGGGAGAAAGACATTGTAGAAAAGTGCGGTCTTGGGAGTCAGAAAAAAATGCAGTCTGAAAACCTTGATTCCACAACGAAATAACTGAGAGACGTTTGGAATATCATTTTGTCTTCCAGAACCTGATTTCTTTCATCAGAAAAGTGAGGACAAGTTTACCTACCTTGAATACTCATTGTGAAAATTAAATGATCGATGTTATATGAAGCACTTTGCATTTCCCTGTTATGCAGTATTTACAAAATGCATGCATGCTATAATTTTCAGTAGTTCAAAGAACTCACAATCTAGTAAATGAGATCTGTCACTTACAGGGTTCTTCGAGTGCAGGTGACAAAAACAAATTCTGGATGCCTAAGCAGGTGAGAAGTTTATTGGAAAGCTATTGGGATACTGACAGGATCAACTAGAAGGCTGGAGAATCGGGCTTGAAAACAGAAGAACTAGCAAAACTAAGAGTTTAAGTCTCAGGATCTCACCAACAGTCTTGGGGGGCATCACCAGTGAACAAATGCATTCCAGTTTTTTCCCCTTGTTCTTTCATCTTTGTTCTCAAGACTCAAAGTCTTAGACTAAGGAAAGAGAGAGGGAGGAGAAGGAAAGGAAGAGAGAGAGGGAGAGAGAGGACCTAAGGGAGCATGAGCTTAGTTGTGTGCCTATCCCATAGAAGGAGAAGGTGAGGCACCTTGAATTCTAGGTGCTCTGAGGCAATATACACCAGAGGAGAAGGAACCCTACTACACACACACACACACACACACACGCACATAGGTTGGGTGATTGATTAGTAGAACAAAATCAACACAAAGTATGTAACACAGAATCTGATTACAGTGTCATAAGTAGGGTTAGCTTCATGGACGTGTGATCTGTTCTGTCACAAAGGGTCCCATGCTTAGCAGCCCTTACATTTGGTTTCATGTTCCATGCCACCCTTTTGAAATTCTTAATAATTTATATAAACAAGATGGGAGGCCTGGGTGGCTCAGCTGGTTAAGCGGCTGCCTTCGGCTCAGGTCATGACCCCAGCGTCCTAGAATCGAGTCCCACATCGGGCTCCTTGCTCGGTAGGGAGCCTGCTTCTCCCTCTGCCTCTGCCTGCCTCTCTGTCTGCCTGTGCTCACTTGCTCTCTCTCTCTAACAAATAAATAAATAAAATCTTTTAAAAAATAATAATTTATAAACAAGGGACCCAACATCTTCTCCTTGCCCTGGGTTGTGCAGATTTTGTAGCAGGTCCTGGTCATAAGTCCTATGGTAGGGATCTATACACAGCTCTGTAGAAGCACAGAGGGGGGAAAATATCTAGGTAAGGATTCACGGAAATGCAAGGAAAGGGTTCAAGAGATGAGAATTAAAGTATCAGTCAGAGTTTGCCAAGTGGGGAAAGGGGCTAAGGCATTCAGACAATGAAAACCTAGAAACAAAAACCAGCAATATTTCTTATGATCAGGATATTAACCTGATTTTGGCATAATTTGAGCTGAAAGCCATCCCCTTAAGAGTGGTAAAGCAAATAACTCACTATTACAGATGGGAGAAAACAACCCCCTTACACTCTTTGTTGGTTTGTGCCAAGCAGTGGAGGGGACCTGCACCAGCCATGGGAAGAATCCCACCAGAGCCCAATAAACCAGTGTGCTTCCAGGCCACTGGAAACTTGTAGCTTAACTGTCATTTGAGTCTTCCTTCCAGTTAGCTTCCTGTGGAAGTCACTGGAAGCAAGCTCCTATGTTAACGGCAGGGCTTTTGAGGGGGACGGTAGAGAGAATAAGCACAACAGTTTAGTTTTGCTTTCCGTGTGTTATTTTAGAATTGATGCAACTTTGCTTTGCAGTGTTTTCTGATACCAAGACTTTTTCCATTCTTTTATCAAATATTTTTAGAGAATTTCAGGCGTCTAGTCCAACACTTTTCCAAGGCATGAATTTCCTGAACATGTCCAACAAGTGCTCCTACAGACTTGGCTGGAATACCTCCAGCCCATTTGGGTTTTGGATAGATCTTATTGTCAGAAAGTTCTTTCTTCTTTTGAGCTGAACTTGGCCTCTGCATAACATTCACCAAGAGTTGTTTTGGAGTCACTCAGATTAAGCCTGATTTCTCTTCCTCATGCAAAAGCAAAATATATTCTCTAACTACAACAGTAGAAATTTTCTTTGTTATTGGGGCCTGTCCCAGTGGGAAAATGCATACAAGGTTTCCCTTAAGCTCCTTTTAGCACCTTGAAAACAATATACTACAGGGTAGAGACTGAGAGGATTGTCCTACAAGTGGAATAGGACTGTGGTATACCTCCAGGATGGCACAGGTCTGAAAGTCTCTCCTCCAGATTCATTTTGCCTTCTGAACTTCATACTCTTCATGGGAAACAAATTTTTCCATTCCTTTTATCATTTGTAATGTACCAGGTTCATATCCAGCTGACTCCATTTCATGAGAGACAGAATAGGTCACAAACACACTTGTGCCAGGAGGGATAGTCCAAACATTTGCCATCTGTGTCTCAGCTTTCTCTAGCTCCTTCCTTGGGTGGCTTGTCTAGGGACACACCCATACACGTTCCTTCCCATTCCCCTGGCAATGGAAAGAGTTGGCACATTGAACAATAGGTTTTCGAGGGAGGCCTTATGTTACAAGATTTACTAAATATCAGGGAGATTTTTTTTCAGTGTGCTGGAGTGGTGTGCATTCTGAGGGTGTGCTAAAATTAATCATCTTCATCAACATCATCTTCATAATGACATTTTGTTTTGTTTTGTGGGGAAATCAAGGCTTCAAATCAATATAGATATCCATTCAATGCCTAGAGGCTCTTTTCATAAGTATAAACATTTGTTGATTAAAAGGTAATTAGGATTGTATGTATTTGTGTACTTGCCAAAGTGTTCTATTGAACAAGCTCCTCTTCCATGACCAAGAACTTAATCCCAAATACCATGTCTCCTTCTCTTTAGTTGCCTTGCAATGTGCTGCTTCTTAATGTTGAAAATCCAACCATCCCATCAAGCTCCCTTACCCCTTCAATATCAGTTTCAGGAATACAATACAATTTTCTTCCCTTCATCTTCTCTCACTCCCTATACCCTAATTTTCTTAGTACAATCTTCCCCACTTAATTATTTGATGTCTGGTCAAGGTAGAACCATACAATGAAATCATGATGAGCTTGACTGGAACTTACATGACATTAGCAATAGATATAGAATACTAAGAAAATGTAAGGTATAATCATTACAAAAAAGAGTGGCTAGATGATTTACAGAGCACCCACCATGAACCATGCCTTCTGATGGGAATGATACAGACATTTTCCTTCATCCTTGCAATGCTATAAGGCAGGAATTTATTGTTCAGATTTTAAAGATAAGGAAACTGAGGCTTAACACTTTTAAGTAACGTTCCCCAATTCAGGTTCTTCTTAGATGGGGTAGTTGGGGTTCACCAGACTTTGAAAGTTGATATTGCAAGTGAAGAAATAAATGGAAAATCCTAGACTTGAAATGCCTGGCTGAAGGCAATCTAGACTTGCCTGCATGACTCCCAGACCATTTTATGATGTGAGGGGATGCAACATACATGTATAGTTCACATTGATTCTAGTGTAATCCAGAACTCCTTAAATATTGAGCTTCTAAAATATTGTAACAGTGATCAATGTTTTGGTAACAAGTATCTTGTGTTAAGCCTTTGCAGATTGGATAAGGCCATTGAAACATAAAGCTATAATTGGGGTGCCTGGGTAGCTCAGTGGGTTGAGCATCCAACTCTTGATTTCAGCTCAGGTCATGATGCCAGGGTCTTGAGATGAAGCCCAGCATCAAGCCCCCTGTGTGCAGCCCCACCTCAAACACCTTGTTGGCTTTGAGCTCAGTGGGGAATCTGTTTGAGATTCTTTCCCTCTGCTCCTCCCCCCATGCTTGTGCACACTCATTCTCTTTCTCTCTCTAAAATAAATAATCCAAAAAAAAAAAAGAAATAGAGCTATAGTTGATAGTAACAGAGAACCTCAGTTTCTGTTAATTCTGCTTAATATTATTGGCGTTATCATTTGTTTTCTTGTAACAAAGCTAAAAAAGACATTAAAATGCATATAAAGTATATTTTAAGCACACACTCATATCTCTTTACTTTTCTTATGGAAGGACAACATGAAGCTGTACATATTCAGCTTTAAGTCATTTACTATTTCAAAATTCCTCCGTAGTGTTAAATCACAATGGATGCCTTTCCTTTTTCTTGAAGGAGAGACATACTCATTGGCCTTCCTTAATAAAGTAAAATGTCAGTCCCCCAAGGTTGGCAATGTAAGAGAATCGAAGCCTAGCAGGATGGCTGGACCAGGTTGCTGTGATGGGTTCAGCAGGCCTGTCCCTTCCATGAAGGGATCACTCGCTCCTTGTCCAATACACTGAAGGGGCTAGGCTTGGTTTTACGACTGAACCTGCAGGTTCTAACCCAAGTGGTGGCAATGGTATAATCCTAGAGACATCCCTAAAACAGCTGGAGCAGGGCCTCTAAGATGCACACCAGCCAGAGATGTTGCCACTATTACCAAACTGAATACATCTAGGCTTGGTATCCTGAGAGGAGCTAGTGGGTTATCTTACACAGCTTGCTAGTGTGTTAGTGGAGAGTGTATTTCCTTAGAAATTATCTAAAGTAGAAATTATGGGTGAGAGAAGGAAGTGCTAACTCATTCTTTTCAATAACCCTGGTTTTCCTCACGTCTCAAAGTCACCCAGAAATTCAAATCAGAACAAGATGTGAAATCATAATTCAGATAGCAAAGCATTATTATTTTTAAAACTAGTGGGTGGCAAATAGATGTGTCTTCTAGTCTGATTTCGTAGTCCTAAATCCTATTATCTGGTTGGGAAGCTTTTTTGACTTTGCTTTTAAGATTCACTGTTTTGTCTTTTTAGAAAGATATTATTTAAAGATTTTATTTATTTATTTGAGAGACAGGGTGAGCTTGTGCATATGTGAGTGCCATGGGAGGGGTGTAGGGGGAGGGAGAGGGACAAGCAGACTCCTGGAGGAGCATAGAGCCCTATGGGAGACTCCATAGGTAAGAACATGGAGCCCCATGTGGGGCTCCATCTCATGACCCTGAGATCACAACCCTGAGATCAGGACCTGAGTAGAAAACAAGAGTTGGAGGCTCAACCCACTGAGCCACTCAGGTGCCCCAGATTCACTGTTTTGTTTTTATCACAGGAGTTGGGTCATGGCCTTGCTGCTCGGGGCCTGGGTACTATAGTCAGAGGAAGCTTAAAATCTAGCACCAACTATGCCACTCCCTCACATTGTGACCTTTGCCTCTCTGTCCTGCTTCCTGTGTGGGAACTGGGATAAAAATGCCCTCAGAGAGTTTGGTGAGGAATATCCAAGTTAAAAATATGGAAAGTGCTTAGACAATAGCTTGACTCAGAATAAGTGCTCACGACCTGTTAGGTGTTGCTATTCTCAGGCAGATGAAAGAGCAAATATTTGCAACCTTCACCCTTCAATAAAGACCATTGGTGCCGGTGTCCAGCGAAACTTTGTAATGCTTGGGTATTTTATTTTCCACACAGACTGGAGCAGAGAAGCATTTCGTTCAGAATGGTATCATTGACAGTGTGTGGGACAGGAGTGACCCTATGAACAGAAAATGCATCTTCCGTTCCCAGGAGGAAACTCCTCAGCTTGTTGTTATTGTTGTTTTTAAATATTAATTTAATTTTATGGAAGGAATTGAAATACTCTAAAGAGCCAAGAAGACCGGTTGTCCACAGAGAGGAAGCCATACATCCTTGAAGACAAGTCTGTGGTCTGTCCGTCGCAGAGCAGGTTTGGAGCTGCAGAATTGTAAGTAGCGATTATTCTCTGGAGAGAGTTATGAGCTGAGACTCAGGACTCTAAACCCAGCCTTACACCATAGCGATCTCATCTGTCCAAGTTGTCCCCAATATTTTACGCTGTGGCACCTTGTCTGGACATGGGACCAGAACTTTTGAATTCTTTTAAAAGGATTTTGTTCTAACACATAACTAGACTCCTGAGTCATCTCCCAACTCACCCTAATTTTATAGCTAAAGTAGACAGAAGACTGGGATGGGCTGAGAGAGCACAAAGCCACTCAATGTTGGAGCCCGGACCAAGACCCAGGACTTCTGATTCCCAGTTCAACTGATAAGAAGAGAGATTTAATAGTAACATGCTGGATTTATTAAATAGTAAGAATAATGATGATGATAACAATAGCACATTCTTTTTCAGGACTTACTGTGTGCCGGGTACCGTTTTAAGTCTTTTACATGTATTAACTCATATTGTCCTTATAACAGGACAAGGAAGAAGGTGTTACCATCATCTGCATTTTATAGGTGGATAAGCTGAAGCATGGTGCAGTAAATCAGCTTGCTCAATGGCATCACTAGTCCATGGCAGAGTGAGGATTTGCTTTTAAGCACATAGCTACACTACGTCTTACTTAGTTAACTGCTTCTACCCACATATAGTTTAACTCATTCTTATCAAGCTGCTTTACTTTAAAAAAAAATGCCTAGATCTTTAGGCTCCTTATTGGACGCAGAATTCACCAAAAGCCACCTGAACCCGTTTTGTACCTCTCACGTAAGTCATCTATGTACACAGAAAACTCCTTTGTAAAATCAATACATAAATACATATGTATATAAATATATATAAAGTTCTACCACATGCAGGGCATTTATCCAGGACAGCAGTGAGGGATACTCAGATTGTTAACATAATCTGGCCAATTAAGTTAACAAAACTGTCATGTATACAGTATCCACTTGTAAAAAAATTAAAAATTAAAATACACTTGACACTAAAACTGTGCTCATCACAACTCAGTTTCATTGAAATTCTGATTTGGAAGACATGGTGAGTTTCATAAGACCTCCACTCTTCCCTATCAACATTTTGCTTTCCAAAGACAGAGAGAGAGAGAGAGGAGGCAATTAAGTTGTCTCTAAACGATATTGCAGGAGCTTCACTAAAATTTACTTCGTACAGATATATCTCTGGGGTCTACTATTTTTGTTTATTATCGCTTAATGTCAAAATTCCAAAAATAAATACAAATTTGAGTTACTAAGCCTAGTGGTCTGATACACCCCCTGAAATGAAGATTTACTTCCATCCTTCATCTATGCACAGACCACAATTGCTTTATAAAAAGAGGGAGGGGGTTAAAGTTATTGGGTCGGTAATAAAAACATCTAACTCAGTGAACAATAGGATTTTTACATGAGAAATGGTCCTTCTGAATAATGATGAATGATCTCTAATCCGCAAACTAGAAAAAACAGTATCTGGGCTCCCTACTTGCATACACAATATTTTATATGTAGAAATTTTGTTTTCCTTTCCCAAATAACATTCAGAGGTTATTATGTCTTTACTGTTATTACAGTTTTACTACTCACATGTTCACAACCTAAACTCTCTCATTCAGCTCACCCTAAAACAAAAAAGTTGTGTGCAAAGAACTTATCCAAAGGATTATGTCTCAAAACAAGGTACACACTCTAATTTTGCTGTAGAGTTGGTTTTTTTAAAATGAGATATTGAACATGGCCAAAAATAATTATTTTCCTTGCAGGGTTAGCAATGCTAAAACCTGCATTATTGCAGATAACAAACTTTAGCTCTTTATTCTTTATTTGGAATTTACCCTATGGCCAAAAAAAAAAAAAAAGAATATTAGGGAACACACACACACACACACACACACACACACAAACACACACTCAAAGAGAAAACCTCCATTCAGGACCCAGTCATCCATTCCCTGAAGAGATGTAATCTCTGCATAACAATGCTTAAATCAGCACATTTACAACACATACTAAGTGGTTTGTTATTTATTTCAAGACTTTAATTGGCACAATATATTAACAGCATTGTTACAGCAGTTCCACTTAAGGTTTTTTTTCCCCTAAAAAGAGGAAGAGAGGGAGAGAGAAAGGGGGAGAGAGAGAAACAATCAACCAGAATTACGCTATAACCACTGTTTTGTTATTTCTTTAGCCTGAATGAACTGTTAAAGATGAAGGGGGAAAAAAAGGAAACCAGCTTCGAGAACTGTATTTTAGACTCAATTCAGTTTTATTAAACCCAGACCAGTGTTTTTTCTGCCTTTCTAATATAACCTATTATGAGCATTTTTTTTTTCCCAGGGACAAAAACAACACCAACTTTCCCTCCCTAAGAGCTTCTTATTGTTAATTTTCGTTGCTATTTGGAGAAAAAGCTCATTAAAATATTATGAAGCACATAGCATAATTACGTGCAAGCCTTCGCCAATGAGGAACATCTGCAGCGGAGCATACGTATATTTATATTACTGCAAACTTGTGTGCAGACTCTCTCTCTCTCACCCCTTCCGCACTTTGCCTCTGTTTCACAATTCTTTGTCCCGACTGCAGAGCCTGGAACTCGAGAAGAACACCGGCTACGGTGTGCTCCTTGTCGGCCTCCCCGGGCGGCGAGCTCCCAGTGTTATGATTCCATCATTAGCCTGGAGCTCACGCCAGGGTAAACGCGGCTCTGCTCAGTGCCTCCAAACCCTTTTCCCTCTTTTTCTTCCCCCGGTTATTTTTAAAATGTATCTTTTTCCTCGTTCGCTCTCTGGCACCGAAGGATCTGCAAAGTGCATCCAACACACACCCAGTTCCCAAATCCGTGCTCCTCTCCCTTCTTTACGTTGTTCCACTTGCTTTAAAACCAAAGAACCTCGGGCATAATAAAAACATTGAGAGCTTGCCTATACCACAAATATTTGTGGAAAGCACATGGTGCCATTTTGCCAGACTACTCTTATTTGTTAAACTGAGTTAAGTGTAACACGATTCCAAAAACTGCCTTTAGAATGAAAGAAAAGGCTTGTAAAGCCAGAGAGATAATTACCGCAATCTGGGTTAGAGAAAATGCAAAACAAAGGAGCACAATCCCATTTTGTGTGTGTGTGTGTGTGTGTGTGTGTGTGCACGCACGCACGCGTGCACGCGAATGTGTGTGTGTGTGTGTGTTGTGAGTCTTTTTGTTTTGTTTTGTTTTGTTTTGTTTTGTTTTTTTCCTCTTTGTTGATGTACCCAAACATGTAAATATTCCATGGCATGTGTTGTGTGGGGATAAAAATCAACCCGAATCCTGCACAGACGGAACAAAACACAGACTCTGTACTGGACAGTGGCATGTTCCTGGTGGGAGCATCTTTGCAGAAGGGAGGGCTTTCTTTCTGTCTTTTTCTCCCTCCATCCAGCAAACACTCACCCAAGAGTTACAGTTCTCACGAGTTGCCCAGACTCTGACCCCCACTTACCTACCCTTCACTTGAAGCTGTCAATCTATTTTTTGCACATGTAAATACAAGTTGATTTGGAAAGAATTTAAGTTCCAAAACTTTTCTTATGAATCCATAAAAATCCTAAAGAATCCTCCACTCCCTCTACCCCCATGTTATTTTTATGGGGATTATTATGCTATCAATGTCCTCCTTGTTGGGAATACTGTCCTTTGGGATGGTTTTGTAGACTGGACCATTCCCAGTTTTGCTTTCTTTGCCAATTTTTTCGAGATTTAAACCCTTTCAGAGACAATTATTTCCATACGTGTATGTGTATGTAAATATTAATAATCATTGCATGTATATAAATAAACACTATCCCCACACATATTTCCTGTTTTTAAAGAGCTAGTTCTTACTCCATAAGAAGATTTGTGTTCCCAAAAGCAGGTTGTTAAGAAAAAGAGCAAACCTTCCACATTTCCCCATTTTATGTTTAGAAGCAGCGAACCTTGCAAGTCTGAGCTAAGCTTTTTGGTATTTTAGCCGAGTCCAGATTATGGGCTGTAGGTTTCAAAGCTCAGATCACCCAGTTTTCTCAAAAACTGTCCCCACAGTTCACGCGTTACATTTCATCTGAACTGTCTCTAACAGCCCCAGCTGACCCCCTCATTTCCTTCTCTCATTACTAACATCTTTTTCCCTGCGTGTACAACAGGATGATATTTTCCAGAGGAAAAGGCAAAAAAAAACCAAAAAAACAGTAGGGGTTTCTTTCCCTCCAGATGTAGACATTTTGTCACCCAAATAGCAATAAGAGGACATGGAAAATGAACCTGAGCTCGGAAGAGACAAACTACAGGACATCACTGAGGTGCATGTAAGGATAAACCCGTGAAGCTCTCAAAGCAGGATTTGGCAACAGAACCATCCCATTGAGCCAAAAAGCCAGCCAGGGCATGGAAGCTTGTTATTATGGCTCGCTCTGCGAGTGAGACCCGCAGGGAGGGTGTGAAGGCTGCCTAGCGTGAAGCCTGTTTAGAAGAGTGGAGGAGTATGAAATGAGATGGGTCTTGAAGGATTCAGAGTCTGATCAAGCTGTGGCCTTGCCCCACCTTGGTAAAATTTCAAAAACAAGGCAAAATAACATTAAAAAAAGAGAGAACACAACAACAACAGTGAGATCATGGCTCTCATTCTGAATTCTCTGACATTAAAGACTGGTAGTCTTTCAAAGGTGGGCAAGTTGGACCTACCTGTTAGAAACTGGGTAAGAAATGCCTTTGAATGAAAGTACCAGCAAATGCTGGTGAAGGAAAGAGCAGGAGACCAGTGTTGGAGGAAGCTAAGGGGAACCACTTCGCAGTGTTGGCTAAGAAAGCCTAAAACACCAATTCTTCTGATCCCAATTATGTGACACATTATTGGCTCTTTTCTTCTCTTTCATTTTTGTTTCCAAACATGTTCGAATTGTTTTTTTTTTCTTCACTTAATACAAGACTGAATCGTGAATTTTAGATGATTTGACAATTCTGACTTTTACAAAAATGTAATTTTATATACTTCAGCCTAATCATCTCTTCCCTGAAGATAATGCTTCTATTTTCTTCTATCGTCTCCTCTTAAAATCTGGTATTATTTTTGTGTTGTTTGGTTTCTTTTCCTCAGTTTTCAAATTTTGTCAGTTTTCATATTTTCATGCCTATTGCAATTTTGGAGAAGTGAATATTTGGTTAGATGGGGAGAAACTATTTAAAAATCCATGTTTAATGTGAGATCTAAATGGGCTGCTTTTCCTTCAGTTCTATGTGGCGGCATTCTGTATGAAGTTCTGTTTTCCAGATCATTCCAGAGTTGGATGTCGTGTTTGATACCTGAAAGGCCTTTACTTTAACTCTTACAAAGAGAAATCTAATTTTTAAAATAATCTATATAAAAGAAATAGGGTCAGAGAGAGAAATATTTTCATACACTCTAGAAGTGATCCTTTCAGATACACAGTCGTCCCAAGGGTGGGAAGGGGTGTTTCCATGGAGAGTTGTCCATATGCCTCCTAACGTTTGGGAAAGAAACAGGGTGCTTCTTTCCTGAGTGGTTCCTAGCAAGGACTGTGCATTCTGGAAAAGGAGGCAGACTGCTGCACGCTAAAGCAGAGTGGAGAGGGAGCATTTCTGAGATTACCGGGAAGGCCCCCTCATTGTTAGAGAAGCTGAATTGGGTAGTAAAGATCATCTGAAGGAAAGTTTGGAGGAGCTGAGGCTCTGCGAATTTATTCTTTTCAGAGATTTCAGGATCTCCTCCAACTTTTAGGGAAAGACATGATAGATGAAACTAAAAGCCAGAAATTATTTAACCCCTCTGTTCTAGTTAGCCAATAGAGAAAATGGAGCCCAACATACTTTGTCAGTTTAGAAATAATACTCAAAGCATGGCTTAAGAAATGTAATACAACTCAGCACAAGTCATACATAAATAAAAATCATAATTCTATTTTATTTCTCTCATATAGAAAAGCTTTAATTTGCATTAGTCAGGAGTATGAATTTTGCTTAAAAAATGTCCACAGCATCATGCATTGGAAAGTAAAAAAATATCAATTTTCATAGACTGAAAATAATCATGCCTCTTTATACTGTTCTTCATAATAAATAAAAGTCAGAAAAAAATTCAATGTTTATTTTGAAACCAATAGGTGGTGCTATAAATTTCTATATTTTGTAATAGGCTCTTTTAGTTTCCCACTCTTCAGCGGCATTAGAAATTTCCTTAATTATCACAGTAGGATTCCGCCCCCCCCACCCAATAAAGAAAGGAAGAAAAAAGATTGAATTGACTTTCCCACTCAGGTAGCCACTGTGATATGTCTCTTTTCCATTGGGAAATCAATTTTAACACAGACTGTAAACTAAAGTGAAGGGAATCTATACAATTTTTAGAAGGAAAGTATATTTACGGAGACATACCCCTACATAGTTCTCTATAGTTTTTCTTCCCCCAGTCCTTCCACTAATGGGAATGCCCTCGAAGAGCACCATTTTAATATTTAATTTAATATTTCACTCTATAACCTATCTCAGGGTGTTAGATTTGGGTAAAAAACAATAACCACAGTATCATGAGACCATGGCAATGTTATCATGGGCTCCCTGAATCACAGAGCACTAGAGAATCTCAGAGATCAGGTAGCTGCAGATGAGATAACTGACAGAATTCAAATTGAGAGTGCTAGAAACAGGCACTTACTTGATGGTTGTTACCATGGGAACCAACATGTTTCTGGTCCAAGGCCAAAAAAGTTGTGAAGGTTCAAAGACACTGAAAAATTAAAATCCAAATTTCATTTCAACTTTTGAGTGTCAATAGTCATATCAAACTGAGGCATTTCATTGATGTGGGCCTTGGTGATAAAAATCTAAATCCTTTCCCTTGCCTTAGAAAAGCTATGGAAGCTCATCACAGTTTCAAAGGTCTGTAGATCTGTGTGTGTGTGTGTGTGTGTGTGTGTGTGTGTAGCTGATATGCTAGAGGAACATAAGAAGTTCAGTGAGGTCTTATAAAAATCCCATAAAAGGACTATAGCAGCTGCAACTAGCTCCCATCTCAACCCTGTCATTTCTCAAACATCTGGGAGATTTTTACCTATCTTCTTCCAGATGTTTTGGTATCCTGCAGAAATAGCTTCAGACACTTGTCAGTGTTCCATGAGCAGCCTAGTTACTTACTGGAAGATGTGTTTGTAGAAGACGTAATAATTTGCATATGATTATACTTTGTGCAGCAGACAAGGTTTCCTCCTTCCCACCGGGAGCCCTTTCTGGGCTGGCTAGTTATTTCCTGCTTCCCCCAGCCTTGTGCTTCTTGGCCCTTCAGGGGTCATGCTGCTTCCTCTAGGCTTCTCTGGTAGGGATTGGGCAGAACCTACCATCAAATAGTCATTTTTACATTCACACTGAACATTTCATAATATTTAGGATATCAGAAAGAGGAAAATGTGGCTCAAGAAAAGAAGCCAATATCTTTTAGGAGACAATAATAGGAACATGGTATCTAGAAGAGGGACTTGAGAATCTTGTTCCACACTATGCTACACAAAATTCATGAGGTGGAGGCGATTACTTTCAAAATAGGGCACCGCATTCTTAAAAGAGTTTTGGCAAATTAGGGTACAATGGCAAGGGGGTCATGAGAATGATGAAGAGATATGATGAAAGGCACATAAGAAATCCTTTAAGGAATAGCAAACTTTTAGGCTGAATCCTGTCAGTCAGGATGCAGTAGGGTTGGATATGCTAACTGCCTTCCCGTAATGGATGAGCTGTCATGTGGAAAAGATACTAAAGTGATTTGATGTGATTTCAGAATGCTTACGAAGGACTGATTGAAAGACATTGTCATTTAGTATCTCATTTTACTGTCAAGATATTAGCAGTCAATGTAGATCGCTTTCTTTCACTATTAGAAAGTGAAATACAACAGAATGAATCCAGGCTGTGCAGTGAAGAAAAATAAATTTAAGTAATCATGGTATGGTTTGGCTCAATAGCATAAAGAACCTTCTTAATATTCAGCTGTGCAATAAACATTGAAAACCCAATGTGCCAGGTAACTATTCTAGGCACGGGAAGAGAGCAGTGGACAAAATAGAGTTCTTGCTTTCATAGTGCTTTCATTCTGTAGAGGATGGAGTCGGGGAGGAGAGAAACAAAGCTATAACATAGGTCAGAATGTGCAAAGTGCAGTCAAGGAAAAAGGGGATAGAGTGGTGGGGGTGCTCTTTTAGTTAGAGAAGTTGGTTAGTGCTATCTGCATGGGGAAGGAAACAGGTGGGAGGCAGGGGCTATTGGGAGGCTGTCGTGGAAAATGTTTGAGTAGAAACTGAATAACCACTTGCAGGGGGTGGTGGTGGAGGATGCCAGGTATTAGCCCTTATTTCTTCCTGTGGTTGGCTACCCCATTAGTTTATACATTCATTTTGAGCATGGGTAATGTCTTACCCTTCTCTACGTGAGTAACATGACCCACTACATGACAGTGCTTCATCAAAGCTTACAGAGTAAAAGTTGTGCAGGAACTTGGACATTGGATAAGATGCATTACCCCCAAATTCTGCCCCAACTTAGATGGTATATGGTCTGTTTCCTTTGTAAGCATTCACATCCTCTTCCTTCTCTTTGTCCATTTCTATCTTTCCCTCTCTTTTCTAAGCCCTGGGCAAGGGAATATGAGTGGTGAAGATGGTAAGACCTTCAGTGATGGGGTTGGTCAAGGGAAGTGTGGGGGAGATAAGGTTACACAGAAAATCACCTACTTCTGGTGCCAGTACTTTCAAAGCAAGAAGAATTTAACTTTTTGGGGTGTGTGGGGGGTTAGGCAGGGGGACACAACTTGCTTAGTTAGAATTAGATTCAGCTGCATGGAAAGAAAATCTAAATTAACTATGGCTTAAACATTAAAGGTTTTATTCTCTTATAAAAATCCCAGAGGTTGGATATTCAGGGCTGGTAAAGCAGTTGCATAAAATCTTCAGAGAATCGACATCCTTTGAAGTTTCCATTATACCTAGAGTGAGGTTCTCTCATCTATCTGGTCTCAGGGGTTATTGGAGGGCCAGTCAACATCGGATGAATTTGAACTTAGGAAGATGAACACTAATATCTGAATGACTTTCATCTGTTTTATATATTGGAGTTTTTGTCTAATAAATTAATTTTGGTGCTCAAGAACTTGGAAAATTGTTAATCTCTTTTACAGAGGATACTGAAGACCAGAGAAATTAAGCGCCTTGCTTGGGACCCCTGAGCTCTCTATTGACAGGATTGAAATGTGAACTCAAGTCACCTAATGACATCTGCATCATTTCCACTGGTAGGGGAGTCACTATCTTATCCAAATCACATAGAAATAGAAGAGCTAAGGCCTGGTACCCTGTGGAATCCATCCGTCACACAAGACACCTTCAGTGTTGTGTAAATATTACTATCCACTTGAATAGTGAAGAATTTTGGAAAACAAGGATAAATAACTGTCTTCAGCAACACTGCACTGTTTTTGAGCAATGACTTTACACTGCCAAAAACATGAGAAAGTATAGGGGGAACTGCTTTGGGATACATGAGAATACTAATGTTCCTTTAAGAAAGGGAGATTCAGTTACTACACCAATCTTTTCTAAAACATCACGGTTTCACCCTTCTTTCATTTTCTTGTTTCAAAGAACTTTCAAAGCTGTTTGGAGTAAGCTGGGCCCATTAGCTAGTACAACCATGAGGATGTGGAAGAATTGATTTGGTAAGAGTAAATCAAAATTACTTCCTCTTTATACCAAAACTACTCAAGAGAATCAGTGCTTTGTCTTTATAGCTAAATGATGCAAACTATTAACATGGAGCCTCCATGAAATTCAGGCAAAATTGTTTCAAATAAGGGTTGAATGTGTTTGAAACTGAGCAATCTGCCAGAATCATTTCCAATTTTGTGTGAGGTTGAACTGATTGAATTACCATTTGGGCCTAGAACCACAGGAGCCCAGGAGACTGGGGCCCAAACCACGAACAATGGTTCTTTGTCTAAGGAGAGCCCATGGTTGGGTTTTTATACTCCAACATGTCTACTTCGATGTACAGCAGAACGACTACAAAATCAGCTCTGTTCCAGAGCACATCATGCATCTGTCTGTTTTGTCTCTAAGCCCAGCCCCTCATTTATGAACAGAACATTCTACTACATATGAAGGCACGGAAAGTCTTGCACATTTTCTCAATTATTTCGAAATGCAAATTCATCATCTCTGCGAGGTGTTCCCTCTCCATTTCAGAGCATCTAATGTGAACCAGTTTCTCCCATTTACAAGAGCATAGTGTGAAAGTAGATGACGCTGGCAGGCTTCACAGCATCGCCACTTTGGGACCTGCTGGAGAAACCAGGCAAGGGAAGGTGATAGCCAGGTGACACTGTTGGAGTGATTCCTTCCAGGGGCTGCACATCTGGGGTTGTGCGGCTGCCAAGGATAAAGCATGTGCTTCGATTAGCTGCAGCTCAGAATTAAAAATGTGGAGGAACAGAATATGTTCTGCAAAATGCCAATGATGTAAAAACGTTCAGGGTGAGGGGCTTACTCCTGTGCGTGTATGTGTGTGCGTGTGTGTGTACCAGCACAGTCTGCAGTATCATGTGTTCTTGTTTTGGAATAATAGCATCTGGCCTTTTAAACATGAGTTATACCATGGGCCCAGGAGGCTTAGGTATGCTTCATGGGAAAAGCCCACTTTATATGTACCGAGAGAACAGTGAAACAGCAGTTTGTCAGAAGGTCTTTACTTAGAATTAAGATAGAGCCATGGCTGGCTGATTAAATAATATTAGAAGACATTTCTTTTCTCCCTAAATCCAACAGGTCTTGGGGCTGTTAGAAGTTGAGGAAAAATGTAAACTTCTAATAGATTCAGGTATTCTTTGGATGTAGTAAGCATTTAATATTTATTCACCTATGTGTACCCACCATATATGCACATTTCAATGTATAATGATTCCACGGCTCAAGAATAATGTCATTTATTTTCCCCCCCAACTTTCAATCAGCAGGAGGACAGTAAAAATCAAATAATTGGGTCCAGAGTTGATCAGCATAAACAACTAATGAGCCCCGTGAATCTGACTTATTTTGCTCATTACTAAAGCTCCTCAGATAGCTCGTATTCGAATCCAGAGACCAGGTTCATGATGACTAAACAAAGCAGAGGATTGTTCAATGAGGGAGTCCAACTGAGAGATTGTGTACCAACAGTCTGATTGGCCCTTTAAACCTTATATGTTTATTTTTGTAATAAATATTCATCTTGAGTGAGGCAAAGAAACTTTGGATCTCATTACCATACTTTGTCTTATGACATGATTCTATCATCATCTTTCATAGTTATAAGGGACTCCACACAGCCACAGAAACAAAATGGATGGTGAATTCTGTAAGACTTATCTTGGCTTATGAGCCAGGAATGGAAATAGCAGATCCTGTAAATATTCTTAGAGCCTTGGTGGTACCATAATATTAAGGAGTAAGGAAAAATGGGATACAGCACATAGTGTCTATTCCCTTAACTATGGCTCTCATAGAAATCAGAGCAGGTGCTTTGAAATGGTAGCAACAGAATTATAAATTATTTGAGTTTTAATGATCAAATAGTAGAGCTAGGAGGAAATTTGGAGATTACCAGCCAACCTCTCTTATTGTAGATGAGAAACTCAGGACCTAGAAAATTTACCCTTCATTATCTCCAAAAACTAGAGTCTGACATCCAAGCCATGATTCCCATGGTTTTGTGGCCCTTTCCTGCTCTATTGACTCATTAAAGCCAAAAATATGTTCTTAAATAAGAACCAAGATTTGGTTGTGTTCTGTTATCTAGACCTTTTTTTTTTTTTTTTTTTTTTTTTTTTGGTCAAATCTTCAAACATGACTTCTATCTGGTTTCTGCTTCCAAACTCCCTGATGCCACCCAATCCTCTTTGAGTTCCAGGAATTTTACTTTTTAAAAGATATTTATTTAATTTTATTTTATTTTCAGTGTTCCAAAATTCATTGCTTATGCACCATGCAATACATGCCTTCCATAATACCCACCACCAGGCTCACCCACTACCCCACGCCCCTCCCCTCCAAAACCCTCTGTTTCTCAAGAGTCCACAGTCTCTCATGGTTTGTCTCCCCCTCTGATTTCCTCCAACTCACTTCTCTCCATCTTCCCATGTTCTCTCTGTTATTCCCTATGCTCCACAAGTAAGTGAAACCATATGATAATTGAATCTCTCTGCTTGACTTATTTCACTCAGCATAATCTCTTCCAGTGCTGTCCATGTTGATACAAAAGTTGGATATTCATCCTTTCTGATGGAGGCATAATACTCCATTGTATATATGGACCATATTTTCTTTATCCATTGGTCCGTTGAAGGGCATCTTGGTTCTTTCCACAGTTTGGCGACCGTGGCCATTGCTGCTATGAACATTGGGGTACAGATGGCCCTTATTTTCACTACATCTGTATCTTTGGGGCAAATACCCAGTAGTGCAATTGCAGGGTCATGGGGTAACTCTATTTTTATTTTTATTTTTAAAACATTTTTAAAGATTTTATTTATTCATTTGATAGACATCTCCTTTCTCTCTGCCTGCCTCTCTGCCTCCTTGTAATTTCTGTCTATCAAATAAATAAATAAAATCTTTATTTTATCTTAAAAAAAAAAAAACTGCAGCATCTTCTACACCAGATGGCAGAGAGAGAGAGAGAGAGGAGGAAGCGGGCTCCCCACTGAGCAGAGAGCCAGATGTGGGGCTCGATCCCTGGACTCTGAGACCATGACCTGAGCTGAAGGCAGAGGCTTTAACCCACTGAGCCACCCAGGCACCCGTCTATTTTTAATTTTTTAAGGAATCTCCACACTGTTTTCCAAAGTGGCTGCACCAACTTGCATTCCCACCAACAGTGTAAGAGGTGTCTTGTTAATTTTGGCCATTCTAACTGGTAAGGTTGTATCTCAGTGTGGTTTTGATTTGAATCTCCCTGATGGCTAATGATGATGAACATTTTTTATGTGTTTGTTAGCCATTTGTATGACTTCATTGGAGAAGTGTCTGTTCATGTCTTCTGCCCATTTTTTGATATGATTATCTGTTTTGTGTATGTTGAGTTTGAAGAGTTCTTTATAGATCTTAGATATCAGTCCTTTGTCTGTACTGTCATTTGCGAATATCTTCTCCCATTCTGTGGGTTGCCTCTTTGTTTTGTTGACTATCCAGGAATTTTACTTTTTGTCCATGGTTGAAAGTCTCTAATCTATAAACACCACAAAAATCTTGTTTTTTGCCTGGAAATTCTCTAAGAAAAAGGGGAACCCCCAAAGGAAGGCAATTATTTTTTCTTTTCTTTTAAAGATTTATTTATTTATTTATTTATTTATTTATTTGACAGAGAAATCACAAGTAGGCAGAGAGGCAGGCAGAGAGAGATGGGGAAGCAGGGTCCCTGATGAGCAGAGAGCCCAATGTGGGCCTCTATCGGAGGACCCTGAGACCATGACCTGAGCCAAAGGCAGAAGCTTCACCCACTGAGCCACCCAGGTGCCCAGAAAGACAAATTTCAAAGTCATTCTCAAGATTTTGATTGGCTGCATGAAGATTCCATGGTGTCTGGACGAAAGCCACTTCTTAATTTTAGCATTTTATTACTCACTACAACCACTCCTCCGGATACCTTTATATTATATGACAGTCAGCCCCTAGAAGGTCTTTCCCCCACTGGGGACACAGAAGGAAGTTGCTATGAAGGTCTTTGACCCAGACCCAAACCTGTAGAATCAAATATTGTATAAGGGCTCTGTGGTGCCCTGTAGTGGGGGGGGACGCATGGCATGTTACAGTGTGGAGTGATCTATCATTACCATTTGGCTTCTAAATGGGCAACAAATATCTATCAACCATTTCTGTATCTAATAAACAAATCAGACACACATGCATGTGCATATACACACACTTAAATTTTTATTTTTTGTAAACTAGTTAGGTTCTCCAAGCACATAGAAAAAAATGAGTCTTAGTAGAAGTCTTCAAAGCACAATTTGCTTCTTATTTGTTGTAAAAATGAGCACAACACCAGCAACAGTGAAATGGGAAAGCTGGTATCCAGCTCTGAGAGTTGCTTTTTTGTACGAGAAGCATTTTCTGGAGTTACTTTGAATTGGCCCTTAGACACCACTTCACTGTTAATGCTGCTGAGATATGGGGGTTTACAGTGAAGTAGGCTCAAGGTCCATGCATTCTGCTTTATACTAAAAAAGATTTTGTGTGGGTTTAACCGAAGGATTATGCTAGTATTCACAGTCCATATTTTTATCTGCTTTAGGGTCCAAATGGGATTCTGCAGTTCATTGGGCCACACTTTGAGCCTGGATCACCTAGAAGGGGCTGCCCAGGGAACTGATCACATCACAGAATTTCGGAAGTGCCACTAAGGTTGCCACCTTGGTGATCAACAACTGTTTTCAAATTTTGCAACCTGTCTCCAATTTTTTTTTGAAGATTTTTCATTCATTTATTTGACAGACAGAGATCACAAGTAGGCAGAGGGGCAGACAGAGAGAGAGGAGGAAGCAGGCTCCCCGCTGAGCAGAAAGCCCAATACGGGGCTTGATCCCAGGACCCCAGGATCATGACCTGAGCTGAAGGCAGAGGCCTTAACCCACTGAGCCACCCAGACGCCCCCGTCTCCAATTTTAAAACATGCACTGTAAATGGGATATAGTCGTTCCTGAGCGGTTAACTAGGGAAGTTTGTGTTCCATCCCATTCCCTGTTTAGAAGAATAGGAACAGCATTATTTCAGGTGTGCAATGAGAGCATCTGACCCATCGTGACCAGAACTGATGGGTCGTAACCCACATATGCAAATTCTATGAAGGCGACTCTCTCATGGCATGAAAGAAAGTGATATTGTTGTCTCCCAAGAGAATTTTTTGGCAAGAAATGTAAGTGGAGAGGGAAAAATGGAGTAACTGTATAAGCTTTGTAGAATTTTAGGTTATGTTTTCCAAAATTTTGCCATATGATAAGGACTAAGAAAAATTCTAGATATTATTTTAAAAGGGCCACTACACAATTTTATTTGCTCTTCCCACTTATTTAAAGATAAGATGATATTTATAAAACTTTGAGAATGAGATATGATTTCAAGAATTTGCAGAGATTTCAGATGTGACTTGTAAGGATCATTTGTAATGGTTCAAATTTGTCTCACAGGCCACTGATTGAGAATTTCATCTTTATACTATAAGCATCTTTGTATGGGATCTATATCTATAGCTTATAGATATCTCTATATATGCATCTTATACTTTAAGCACATTTATACTTAAAAAGGCTTAGTATGGGACTGCAATTTCAAACTCTTTTGTAAACAAAATGATGTATAATTTCACCACGCAAAAGGCTCAGAAGACTTTTTGGAATTAGGATAAGCTTTGAAGAAATTTCCCAAGTTTATCATAGCCAAGTGGAATAAAAATGTCCTTGCTAGAGAGAGATTCAACTCTCTAGATTACCGAGTCTGTTAAATTCAGCTAATAAATTAATTTTATATTCTCTAATAATTAGCTTTTTAATCTTGTGCCATAAGAGAATTTCTATTCATGGACTCACAAATGGCATTTGTTGAAAAAAATTCTTGCTCCAGTGAAATTTAACCCAGAAATAGACTCTATATATTGTAATCTGGCCAAATTTGTTTAAGGTGGTGGGAGGGTGGGGCAAATCAAAGAGTTTTAATTTTCTGGAAAAGGATCCTGTGTCTCCCACCACTGCCTAAATGGCCACCATAGAAAGCAAAGGCAAAGACCCGCTATTGGCACACTGTCTCTCTGCCTCTGTCATCTGATTTGATCCCCAAGTCACCCATTGAAATTAGTGCAGCTGACAGCTGGTTTTGATTGAGAACTATGACATTAAAAGCAATAGTAACAGCCGGCCATTACCAATAGTGAACTACCTTTTCCTGTAGAATGGAGAGCTAATTACTTGTCTTGAGATTTCTTCCCCTCTTCAAAGGCAGTCAGTTTGGTTCCTCCAAAGTTATCAAGCATAAAAGAACTCTACCCCCAAATCAGGATTGCCCTTTTGCATTTTCCCCATGATTTCTGAGATTTTCACTGTTGTTACTCTGGTCTTCATATCCTGTTTTGCTGCTTCCACTTAGACATGCCAATTAAAGAAAGATATGGTTTATTTAAAAAATATGGTCCTAGAGCTGACTGTAAAGAGAACTCTTAAACAGGCTGAACTCTTCATCAGGATTAGCTGGATATAGTAAGTAAATCCCAGGTTGAATGGTGACCTCGTAAAGTCTCCAAAGAGCAGAGCTGCATTGGGCTTTGTAGCAGTTTAAATGAAACAAACCTATTTCTTCCCTTGGGTCTCACCAATTGTGGGCCAGGCTATGTAATGGGCAAGATGCCCACTAAGGGGCTGTAAGAACAGTCTAATGTGGTGGTTCCCAAAATATGGTCCTGGGCCAGCAGTAGCAGCAGCACTTGTTAGAAATGCACATTCTCAGGTCCCAGTCAGCCCTGACATGGGACCTAGCACTCTATTTTAATAAGCCCTTCCGTTTGTTCTGATGAAAGCTAGCATTTGAGAACGACTGATCTAGTACGTCAATAAGTTTTCTGTTGATACTCACGGGCTTAAGCCTGGTTTAACTTCACCTGGATTGCAAGAAAAATTGGATGGGCAGACACAGCAACAGCAAAAAAGCATCAACATATTTTAACTATATATGAACAGCCTGATATTTAGACACATCTCTCTCTCTCTCTCTCAGATATATACATATCAGTTGATTTATGATTTATGATCTAATGATCTAAACCATTTATTCATTTAATAATATTTGTTTCTACATATCAGAGACACCATCCCAGAAATTGAGAGTACTTTAGTAAGCAAAATATACTGATCACATGCTATTTACAGTCTAGTAAGGAGAGTTTCAAGCCAATAAACAAATGAATGCATGGGGTGGTAATAAGAGGTTAGGGAGTGACAGGATAGGGGCCAGGTATTATTTTGGATAGGGGGGGTTTAAGGAAGTATAGATAAGTCTTGAGTCCTGCCTCATATCTTCTCAATCATTTTCCTTATTTCACTCTTTTCTGCAACAGCCAAATTCACATGGGCATCATCTAACAGCACTTTGACTTAGTTGTACCTTGTATCTCTATTATCTGTATAGGGGCTTCTCTGTCCCACTGAATATATTCCCTTTCATCAACCTGGGATGTGCATGAACTCACCTGCTCAAGGAAAGTAACATTCCATTCATCAGCATTTGACCAATTAGAAAGACATCTGGTAGATAAATACTTGCTGCTTTCTCTTCCAAACAGATAGTTCTGAGGCACATACTTCATGATCCCCAGAGGAACCTAGCCAGACTGAGCTCTTGTTGCCCACAACATTAACCAGGTTACTAATGTATCCTGGGTTGAACTTTCCTTCCTTCCTAACTCCATTCCTTGAGATCAATTTCCCTCCCAAACTACTTACATTCAAACATTTGTCTCAGGCTCTGTTTTGGTGGAAACCCAGGCTAAGATGGTGGGCCTCTATGATAAGGTGGCATTTCAGCAGAGGTGTCAGAAACATGAAGAGGGATGTCACATAGATATCTTGATAAGACTGTTCCATACAAAAGCAAATTCTGTGAGGCCAGAATGTGTTTGGCATGTTCCAAGTTCAACATGAAGCCTTTGTGGCTTCTGTGGAGTGAGCATGGTGGATAGGAGGCAGGGAGAGGGAGAGTGGAAGGAGATAGGGTATAAAGGGGAACAGGATGCCTGATCACCTGGGGCCTTGTAGGCCATCAGAAGAACTTTGGCTTTTGTTCAGAGTGAAAAGGGAAGCCAAGGAGGGATTTTGAGCAGAGGAAATACATAGATCTGAAAGATGTCTTGAAAGGTTCACTTTGTCTCCTTTTTTTCAGAAAAGACTATAATAGAATCAACAGCAAGACCAGTTAGGAGGCTTTTGCCATAACTCAGACAACCTGGACTATGGTGGTATCAGTGAAGGTGATAAACCAACAGAGCTGACCCTAGGATTATATATGGAATGAGAGAGAGGAATTGAAGATGTTCCCAACTTCTTTAACTAAATAATTGGAATGAAAACTATAAAAGCTTCCAAGAGAGCATACCTGGGCAAAGTGGAGGGAAGCTGATTAAACTTCCCATCTTTTCCCAGGACATAGCAGACATCAGCACAATAGACACATTCTCAAATAATATTGCATCAACTACTCTCCATTAATTATTTTTATTTAATCCCTAAAACAACTTGCGAGTTAAATATATTGGCAAAGAGCATAGTTAAGTAACTTCTCCAAAGTCTCACTGCCTAAAAAGGATGGATCTCAGATTCAAACCCAGGTCTTCCTGACTCAGCTTATTTTTACTCTTAGCCACCTTCTCTCATTCCTGTTTCTAGCATAATGACTCATCAAGCCTAACCCCTTCACTCTTGCTGTCCTATGTAAGATTCTTTTTTTTTTTTAAATTCATTTGACAGAGAGAGAGCGATCACAAGTAGGCAGAGAGGCAGGCATAGAGAGAGGGAGAAGCAGGCTCCCCACTGAGCAGAGAGTCCAATGTGGGGCTCGATCCCAGGACCCCGAGATCATGACCTGGGTCAAAGGCAGAGGCCCAACACACTGAGCCACCCAAGTGCCCCCTATGTAAGATTCTAGGTAGGTTCAGCATTGGATGCAAAATAGTTTTACCTTAAATCCCCACCATAGGTAATTACCCCAAATTGGTTTTCTTTCACCATTTTCCTTTAACACTTTATCAACTGTCTTTATATTCTTCTAAGATATTTTTATCTTTCCTTGTGTCAATGCATCTTTTTTTAGACTATCAGAGATTAAATCTTTGATGAGATGAATTCAAACGGCTCTACAGTGGAATAATATGTACCAGTTGACATGATGTATAGATTGGTTTTGACTCCACATTCTTCCTAATAATTTTCAGTAGGGGTCAGTTTCCCTCAACTAATGGTTCAAGGTTACTCCTTGTATTTGTTTTCCACTCAGAAGGCAGCAGTGAGTCCATCAAGAGCTCTAACCAAAGATTTCTCGGGACAGTCTGAATACCAAGATGTACCGACTCATAGGGAACCATGAATGCAAAGACAGAATTTAAGTTCTAATCAAAGAAAAGAACTCAGGCCATAGCCAGAAAATCAAGACCAAGTTCAGGACTAAAGAATGTAATAGGTTGTAAACAAGAGATTGTGTAATGAGGTCATAAGCCAGAAGGATCAAAAACACATGGGGTTTAGTGTATAAAGTAGATTAGGACTAGTGGCTCAGGACTAAGATTGTGACTGATCAGAGGGTATTGGAAATCTGTTTTTATGTGATGCCAGCTGGTTGGTACAAGGATAGATTTAATGGATTAAAAGCCTGGAAACAAGATCTTGTTCCTAAGTAGGGGTATTATAGGAACTATAGGCTAATTGCTTACATGTTCATCATCCAATTAACTAAGGTCAGCTCTGAGAGCTCTTGGTAAATATCTTCACCCTGTTGATTCATTCATTCTTTCACTGTCATGGGCATTTTCAGACATGTATTGAGCATTTGTTCTGCATTGAGTACTCTATTTAGAAGCAAAACTGGAGCTAGAAAGGTGAATTGGCATAGTCTTTGTTCTCAAGGAGTATTTAGTTTAGTTTTGTTTGGAAGCAGATTTAAAGCAACTAGGGAAGAGAAATGACATGATATGATAAAGCCCTGATGGAAGCAGGTATGAATTAGGCTACCATGCTCCTAAGTCAGAGATGGTGTCACAGAGAAGGTCATCTTGACCTGATTTTGAAGCATACTCAGAGTTTATAGACAGAAGGGAGAGGAGTGGTATAGGACCAGGTTTCCCAAGCAGAGAGACCCACAAGTGCTGAGGAATGATCCAAGAAGTTGGTATTGCTCTGTAGACAAGGACTAGTGGTGGTTAGGGCAGGGAGGTTAGCTATGGATGAGGCTGGAAGAGCTGGGGAGGGTGTGGTCATTAAGGGGTTTGTGCTTTTAGATTTTATCAGGTGGATGATTGGGAATCACTGGGTGGTTGTGTAGAGGAGAACCACAAGAACTGAAGGTTAGAGAAAGTCTTCTGAGGGCAGTTGTGGACTTTTGAGCTGTACTTTTGAGTAGGTGAATAAGCAGTGACTAGGTGGAGCTATAGTGACCAGAGACCCTTGAAGAGTCATCATGAACAAAAACAGAGGATTCCCTTTCCCCAGGAATTGAGAACATTATAGGTCAAAAAGCTCAGGACCACTCCAGCAATAGTGTTTCTTTTCCTAGGCTTTCTTTGAGCCAATAGTGTTTGAAAAATACCATTGATCGATTTTTAAAATTCCTTTTTTTTTCTTTTCAGATAACTTAAATAAATTCACTTCTTTTTTTTAAGGCCGTAACATTTTGGATTAAAAAAAAAAATCTCTTAAAGAAAACTTGTGTATTTTTTTTTCATATCAATTTTTGACTTGTCAGAAAAAGTACTTCTTTGTTTGAAGGAAGCATTTTCTTAAGAAAGCTTTTTTTCTGGACATGGGTCATGGAGTCTCTTGCCCCAAGTACCAAGGGTGTACCGTAATTCCTGGCTCTATTAGTTAAATGTTTTCCTTAAGCCAAAAGTATTAGGTGTGTTTACCCCCATTTTCCTAAGGGGAGTGTAAATATCTCTCCCAATTCTCTCTAGACTGGCTTTAATTGAAGAAGAAAGTAAAGCAACATTCACTAGAGAGGAGGTTGAGTGACTATGTTTCCATAAATAATGCATGCTTTAAGGGTTTGGTCCGTTGAATTCTCTAAGGGCAAGTACTGCCTATAGCCTTGTTGCCTTGGACCAAAGATCCTTTAGGCCAGAGACAGCATCTTATATCTCTTTCTTTAGTTTAGTTCTCTTTCTTAGTTTCTCACTGTATCTTATTCATGGCAGGACCTCAATACTCTTAGCCCCTCCTGAGAATTATGAAAATCTGTGGGATGTGGGGAACAACTCTGGGATGGTCAATCCAGGGCTTCCCAAACTTGCTTGATGATAAAACAATCTGGGGCTTTTAAAGCACAGACTCTGGAACCCCCTCCCAGACTCCTAGATGAATTAGGAACTCCAGGGAGAGGGGTCAGAGAATCTGTATAGATAGCAAGTATCCCAAGTGACTTTCAGAATTGGGCAAATTTGGGGAGTAGCAGGCTTAACCTATCTTCACTCTATAGGAGATATAAATTCTTAGGAGTAAGTTGGAGAAGATATGCCAAGAGTCAAATATAGAAACAATATTTTTAGTTGCAATTATGGCCAGAAGTCCAAATCCTGCCTGTTTTTGTAAATAAGGTTTAATTGGAACAAAGTCACGTCCATTTATTTATACATTGTCTGTGGCTGCTTTCATGCTTCAGCAGAAGAGATGAGTAATTACAGCAGAGACCATATGGCCTACAAAGCCTAAAATACTATCTGACCCTTTACAGAATCAGTTTATTGACCTCTGTTCTAGAGCACATGGTGTGCTTAAGAAAGAGCTTACCAGTAATAGTAAGCAATATACAATAATTATCGAAATAGCAAGTCACTTCAGCCACAACTTTTTTTAAACCTTAATAATCCCATTTTCCATTCTGTTCATTGTAAATGTGTGATGTGAATGCTCATTGGGATGAGATATTTTACAATATATGACTAAGTCATATCTATCTGAAACACCTTAATCAATCCTCCACTGCCAATGAAATCTAATTCATAACATGGTATTTAGAACTTTCCAGTATCTGGACCCAACTTCCAACCTCTTCTCCCATTAACTTCTCTGACACACCAGGCCTCTTGTCAAACCACATTTCTGGCTGTTTCTGACATCTAAGCATCACCATCTTTTTTGCTGTTTAAAATCCAGACAAAATCTTCATGTATAAAGACTTCCCATCTCTTCCATGATATTTAATGTATACCACTAGTATCAAACTTTCTTTTTTAAAAAAATATTTTATTTGTTTATCCGAGGGAGGGAGGGAGAGAGAGGGGAAGAGGATGAGTGGGGGTAGGGACAGAGGCAGAGGGAGAAGCAGGCTTCCAGCTGAGCAGGGAGCCAGATGCCAGGCTCAGTCCCAGGAACCTGGTACCATGACCTAAGCTGAAGGCAGATACTTAACCACTGAGCCACCCAGGTGCCCATAAACTTTCTTATATATTGGCTCCTCTGTACCTACTTTACCTCCTCCAATAAAGCAGACAAGTGTTAAGAGCTTGGATTGTGTTTTGATCCATTTTGTCATTTCAAATGGACTACATACATGTAGGTGATGCATTGTGGATATTTACGAATCGAATAAAATCCTTTGCATGTCAACACTGACTGGATCTCAACCAACCTCATGTGAATGAGGTGAAAGCACCAAGGAGAGAAAGTCCCAGGAGCTAGGTCAAACAGGCAAGGGTAGTCACTAAGGTGCTGTAGCAGGCGCTGCTGGTGTTTGCCCATATCCTTGCAGACAATTTCAGGTAACCTTGAAGCAAGATGAGACAGATGGTGAATAAATATCCCAGCTTTCTTACTTCTAGTGGGGTAATTCTGGGCAGTGTTCCACACAGTCTCTTAGAAGGATCCTAGTGGGATGGAGCCCAGGGTCATGCACTCATGAAAGATCATTATCTTGGTCCTTTTGGGCTGCTATAGGAAAATGTTATAGACTGGGGGACATATAAACAATAAATAATTATTTTTCATAGTTCTAGAGGCTGGGAAGTCCAAGATTAAGGTTTAGGCAGATTCAGTGTCTGGTAAGGACCCACTTCCTGTTTCACAGACAGCCTTCTTATCACTGCCTCCTCGAATGGCAGAAGGGACAAGGGATCTTTCTTATGCCTCTTTTATAAGAACACTAACCCATTCATGACAACAAAGCCCTCCTTACCTAATCAGCTCCCAAGGGCCCTACCTCCAAATATCATCATATTAGAGATTATATTCCAACCTATGAATTTTGGAGAGACACAAAGATTCAGTCAATGGCAACCATTTACTGGTTATCTTCCCTTTCCTGTCTTATATTTACATTTCTTCACAGTATTTTTTGGGATCAATAAGCTGCTTGCACCTAAATCCTTATCTTAGGATCTGCCTTTAGAAGAACCCAAACTGTGGTAGGCTACCTCTAAGATGGTCTCAAAGACCCCTGTTTCCTGGTAGTAGTGTTCTTGTGTCACCCTTCCCCCTGAGTGTAAACGTGACTTAGTAGTTAGCTTCCAATGAATAAAATATGGTGGAAGTAAACATATGTCCCTCCTGAGCTTAGGTTATAAAAAGACTGGGTTTTGTCTTGGGAGCTCTCTTTCATTCTCTTTTAGATTGCTCACACCAGGGGAAACTGACTGCTTTGTTGGGAGGCAGCTCTGTGGAGAAGTTTAAATGAGTGAGTTTGGAAGCAAATCTTGTGAAGCTGCTTGCAAGCAGACCCTTCCCCAGCTGAGCCTCGGGATGACAGCACCCCACACTGCACCCAAACAAACCTTGCTTGCAGCCTCATGAGAGAACCTGAGCCAGAGACCATGCTTGTGGATTCCTGACCCACACAGGGTCAACTGTGAGATAAAAAAGAATATATATTTTCAGCTGTTAAGTCTTAGGATAATTTTTATACAGTGATACATAACTAGTACACAATCTGAGACAATGGTGTAAATCAGTGCTATTAGGGTTTTAGTTGAGAGACTCTTTCTCTCATCTTTTTACCAGACTAAGTCCCCATGTTTAATGCACCCAGGACATCCTATACATCTTCCTTAGCATTTACTATCTTTATGTTCTGTTGTTTAAAATTTGCCTTCCTAACTGGACTACAAGCTCTATGAGGATCACTACCCTCCTTCTTATGCTCTATTCCCAATGCCTCTAAAAAATTATTAACTAAAGCGGTGCCCGAGTGGCTTAGTCATTAAGCCTCTGCCTTTGGTTCAGGTCATGATCCCAAGGTCCTGGGATCAAGCCCTACATCAGGCTCCCTGCTCAGTGGGAAGCCTGCTTCTTTCTCTCCCACTCCCCCTGCTTGTGTTCCCTCTCTCACTGTCTCTCTCTGTCAAATAAATAAGTAAAATCTTAAAAAAAAGAATTATTAATTAAATAAGTAAAGACTTTAGTTCAATTGGTTTTGTATGCAATTAGTAGAAACTCAACCATTTATGTAGAAACAAAAAAATCTGGAGATGGATTGTCAGGTCCATCTAGATCTTGGAGCTCAATTTATGTTATAAGAATTCCATATTACTCTCTCTATCATTTTGTCTTTGTCTTTTTCTCTGTTACTTCTCCTCATTCTTCCCTCTAACCTTCCCATCATCCTATGGATCTTCTCTCCTTTGGCAGCTTCATTTCCTACTAGAATTTCTCCAGAAAAATAGCTGCTGAAATCTTCAGGCTGAAATCCTTATAGTTGAACAAGTCTAGAAGAAAGGAAACATCTCAAATGTTCAGGAAATGCCCTGGAATTGAATCTTTCTGGACTGTCCTGGATCACAAACTCAGCCATGACCAGAGGAATCACCACGACTAGAGAAATATACAAACTCGCTAGGCTAGGGCCAAGGTCCACTTCTGGAATGTAGAGTATGGGCTGCCCTCGCTAAATCATGTGGATTGAACAGGTGATTCCCCAAAAGAAAATTCTGTTAACAAAATAAAGGGTGATGAATGATGAGCAGAAAACAAAACCAAACACCTAACCAAACAACCAAAACAAATAACCAAACAAATAAAAACAACTAGATATCCCTATACAGTGAGGAATCAGAAATATGGTTGAGAATATCCAAGATCAATAGTATGAGTCAAATTATGCAGACAAGATGTTGACAAACTGAATCGAGAAATTTCAGAGAAAAGGGGAGAGTTGAAAAGGATTGTAAGGTATGATCATGACTAAGATTATGTACAGAGAGAATATGTCATAACTCTCTGCCCACCTCTCCACCCCTACCCCTCTTCTACCCCATACATGAACTTTTGGACAGTACTTAATGCAGACCACTGGAGGCTTAAAGGAACTATTCAGGGATAGACAGAAAGTGATATATGATTTACTTTTTGTAAGCATGTGCATCTTTCCCCAGAAATTACTCGTTCACAAAAGTCACGTGAATAGTCACTGCTATTATCTGTGCATGTTAGCACAGTGATCATTTGTTTTCAGTTTTTCCTTAACTAAACAACTAATATAAACCATAAGTATCATGGAATGATACCAATACAGACACACCCTAATACTGGATGCAAAACTGAAGTTGCAGAGTAGACATTTGGGACTCTATGTGTCAGCAACTCTTCCAGGCCCCTTCAAGTCAAAGGCATTGACTTGAAGAGTTAATTCAATTTGGGATTCGCAGATGTTGAGCATCTGCATGGTATTCACACCCTTATTATCCTGGACATGATTAAGTTGCACCAGTTCATCTGAGAATCATCAGCCTGAAGAGGCAGTTACAGAGGGAAGATGGTAGATACCACTGACAAGAGTATGATGGCCTTTTTGGGGCGGCCTAAAAAGGGGGAATAATAAGAGGCATTTTGCATTTCTTGTGTGTCTATATAGTTTCTTCAGAATCCATTTGGCCTCCTTCTGTCTCAGAAACTCTAGTTCTTCTCGTCCTTTTTCCAACCAAGTTTTCCTCATTCTCCTCCTTGGTCTTCATCTAATACAGATGGTTTTCAACATTGGCTTTATTGACATTTTGAAACAGGTAATGCTTTGTTGTGGAGGACAGTTCTTTCATTGCAGGATGTTTAGCAACATCTTTGGCCTCTGCCCACTAGATGCCAGTAGCACCCCCAGGTATCTGGGAGGCAAAAGTTCCTCTAGTTGAGAACTGGTGGCTTAATGCTACACACCTCTCTGAGGTGATAGAATTTGTAACAGTGGCTTTAACTACATCCTTGCTGATGGTTCCCATATCTGTATCTTTGTCCCATCACTCCTCCAGTAGGACATCTCCATTTGAATGTTCCTTCCACAGCCATAATTGAGCCTATCTAAACCTGAACTTTTTTCTTTCCCCAAATTTCCCTCTCATCTTTATCCCCACCTCTGCCTCTTCCTCTTTCTTCTTTGCATCTTAGTTATAAGTGACACATCACCTTCACTTTGCCTAACTAAATATCTCTGGGTTATTCTCTAATTCTCTTGATAATATATATTCAGGAACAGATCTAGCTTTTGTGAGATTTAGAGCTTATGCAGGTTGAGGAAAGTTTTCTTTCAAAGATTGCAAACTACAAATGAGATACGAGGGACTTGGCAGGGGCTAGTGCAAATTGGGGAATCTGAAGTCTATATTTTGTTGGTATCATTATCCACCTTTGTATCGACTATTTTAATACAAGTAGAGGGAATTTACTCATATAAGTCATTTTTATCCAATGAAAAGATCAATGAGTTTCCATGATTAATTGGAGAAAATGTTATCTAATAAAGAACAATTTTTATACAATGTCTACCATGTGTCAGAGATATTAAGCATTTTTTTCTCATTTAATTTCCTTTGCTACCAATGAGGAAGGTATTAATCTACTATTGTGGTTAAGAGCATTTCCTCAGAGGCCAAACCATCTTAGTCAGACATGTGGTTTTGCTAATCTACCATGAGACTGCACAAATCACTTAGCCAATTAGAATGTCAGTGTCCTCAAATATGAAATGCAGATCAATTTTAGTGCCTACTTCATTGAGCTGTGAAAAATTAAATTACCTACTATGTGTAAGACACTCAGAAGGGTGCTTAAAATAAGGAAAACATTATAAATGTTAGCTATTATTATTTTGCTGATCAGAAAACCAAGGACCAGAAATTAAATAACTAACCCAAGCTTAGTTAAGAATGGGAGAAAAATAGGAAATAGAACCTGAAAGCTCAGGCTTTTTCTACCACACCAGTTCCCCACTATAGCCTTCATGGGTTTTAGGGAAGATTACATATGTTACAAGTGGTTCAATTACTTTACACATTGCTATACCAATATGCAGAAATTATAAGGGAAAAACAAAAACAAAAACAAACTAGAAAGTGGATGTTTGGAGGTTTGGTTTTAATAAAAGTAATTTGGAATTTGAAATAACGAGAGAATTAGAAAGAAACTTATACTCTGGAAATTATAAAATCTTCTTTAAAAATTTTAAGAAGACCCAAATAAATGATAAGGAATCCCATGTTCACAGATTGAAAGACTTAAATTGTTAAGGTGACAATACCCTCCAAATTGATCTGCAAATTTAATGAAATCTCTATCAAAATCCTTGATGTCTTTTTTGCAGAAACTAACAAACTGATTCTAAAATTCATATTGATATGGGAAGGGACCAGAATGGCCAAACAATACTGAAACCAAAAAAAAGAGTGAGGTTGGAGGACTCACATTTCCTAATTTCACAAAATGGGAGAAAATATTTGAAAATCATATGTTTGGCAAGAGACATGAATCTAGAATATATGAGGAACTCTCACCCAATTATAAAAAATGGGCAGAGAATCTGAATAGACATTTCTCCAAAGAAAATATACAAATAGCCAACATGCACATGAAAAGATGCTTAACATCTTTAGCAATTAGGGAAATGTAAACCAAAACCATAATAGGATTTCACTTTATGAAATTCACTAGACTGGCTGTAATAAAAAAAGACAGATAATAACAAGAAACTGGAATCTTATACATAGATGCTGAAACATGAAATGGTACAGCAACTTTGAAAAACAGCCTGGCTATTCTTCAATAATAAGTTAAGTTACCGTAGGACCAAGCAATTTACTACTTAGTATACACATATGCAAACATATGTTCATACAAGAACTTGTACATGAATGTTCATAGCAGCTCTATTCAAAATAGTCAAAAGTGGAAACCACTGAGTACCAACAAACTGGTTGGTAAATGAACTGTGGTACATTGATGTAATGGAATATTACTCAGCAATTAAGGGAAAGGAAGTACTAACATGTGGCACAACATGGATGAACGCTGAAAACATTATGCTTGGTAAAATATGCCACTCACCAAAGACCATATAATTCCATTTATATGAAATGTCCAGAATAGGCAAGCCCTACCTAAACAGAAGGTAGATTAATGGTCGCCTCGGTCTAGGAGAGGGGTTTGGGGAACTAGTTGAAGTTGGTTATAAATTGCAGGTCCCAAACTCGGAGAGATCCCATACAGAGAGATTGCTGTTCTCACTACCTCTAGAAACTTTGAGGGGAATTTCTGACGGTTAGAATTGAGGACTGCCCCCCCGCCTATTTTCCGGACACTTAGCCCTCTCAGCTATCTTAGAAAGTGTAGGAGGAATTGCTCACCATATCAGTCAGTCTGAGGATATCATGGAGCCACTTGTTACAGACAGAATCAAAATAGTTTAAATATTAGCTCATCTTACCACTTCTAGACACAAATGAAGAGTCACAACTACAGAGGGTATGTATATTATCATTGTTACTATTTTTAATTGAATATGGCTTTCCCAGAAGCTGTGGAAGTAGCCAGGTAACATAACCTGAAGCAAAGTTTGATCAGTGGGAACAGCATATGGGAAGGAAAAGCAGAAGTATTCCCTTTCCATATCATTCCATGCACTGTTCTGAAGCTCAATAGGCTATCCAGAGATTTCCAGCCAAGTGGCCAACTGGGAATCTTTGTGGGGCACCTTTATCTTGTATTTACTTCTCATGCTTCTCTGCCTTGCTTCTTTTTCCTCACTTCCTCCCCTGCCCCAAATATTTTAACTGTCAATCAAGCATAAGTGCTTAGGTCTTGCTTCAACTTCTGTTTTCTAGAGAAACTGGGCTAAGATGAAGATTGTCAGTGCTTATCCATTGATAAGAGAATATTCTAGGGGCAGTTCTGTTTTAGTTGTTTGTTGGTGAGTTTTCTTTGAGAGTTGAGAATGGCAGGATTTAGGAACCAAACCTCATCCTGAACTTCTAACTTATCATGAATGCTTTCTCTCTCCTCTGGTGATTGGATCATATTACAGGGATTTCTGTTCTGTTTACTTCAATATGATAGTTATGAATTATGTGATCTTTTTGCATGCATTTCTACTTTGGGTGATTGATTTAGTGATTTTATGGAGTAAAAAAAATCAACAGACTTAATTCAGCAAACAGTTTGTGCAACTTTATGAAAACAGGTGTCTTAGCTGTAAAGGTTAGGCAAAATCTGGTTTCTGTCTTGCTGGGAACTCCAACACAAATGGCAAAACTGGACAGATACACTTTTTTTAAAAAGATTTATTTATTTATTTATTTATTTTAAAGAGAGGGAGAGAGGAAGAAAATCTCAAGCAGACTCCCCACTGAGCATGGAGCCCAGCAAGGAGCTCGATCTTGCAACCCTGAGATCATGACCTGCTGAAATCAGGAGTCAGACACTTAACTGACTGAGACACCCAGGTGCCCTGGACAGATACACTTTAATCCAAAATGACTGAAGCACTGGTTAGTAGTGTAACAAATACAGAGGAATGGGAAGTTGGAAGAGGGATAACCCCAACAAGTCAAAAAGGGCATGATTTGTAGAGTAGATGGTGATTGGTCAAGCACTGCAATATGTGTATGAATACAAAAGATAAAAGTGGAAGAGATGGGCAATGTAGGTATAGAATGAATAAATGTAAGTAGAGAAGAAATTACAGAGTGGATTCAAGGAAAGGGGACCCTTGGAGCCTGGAGTTCATGTGTGAATGTGCTGTGAGGTGGTCAGACTTAATATAGTGAGTAATGATGAGAAATATCCAACATCTAGCTCATAGATAGTTGTGACTGCCGAACTGAGGATTTAAGAAGTAATGAGGATGACTTTGGAAAACATTGAGGTGCTTAGGTAAGGAGGTGATGTAATCATGTCTGTGCTTTATAAAGATAACCGTGTGCATGATGAATTGGTAAGGGAAGAATCTGCAGGCAAAAAGAACCAGTAAGAGCTTAAGGCAGCCATTCAGCTGATGCTGACTTACTGCTATGGCAGACGCAAGGGCCAGCATACGAATCAACAAAGAGAAGAACATGAGAAAACTTAAAAATTATCTTGCGAATTTGAGCAGGAGAAATGGAAAGTTCACTAGCAAACATTTTTAGCTAAATTCATTAGACAGTGGTCTTAACACAGCCTCATTGGGAGGAAGTGAAAATGCATTTGGCCCTAATGCATATCTGGTTAAACTAGTTTATAATCTTTGAGATTTTTACAAGAGGGGTCGTTACAAGGAAGGCATTCTGAAAAACAAAACAAGAACTAAAATAAACCAAAAACTCCAATATCACCCCCCCCAAAAAAAACCCAAAAACCTGGTCCCAAAGATTAAAAAAAAATTTCTAGAGTTGTTTCCACCCCCTCCAAGGTCTATGAATATTACACATATATGTGTAATATGTTCTGTGTCATCTTTTTTCAAAAAGAAAAAGGCACCTTTCCTAGAAATATTTCACTCTATCTCTTATTACAGAGTTTTTAAAAATTTGTGCAAATATAAGCAGAGTTTTATAAATATTTCTCAATTGTCTACCACCCAGGTTTTTAAAAATTATCTACTAATGGCCAATCTGTATCACTGACTCCCCTATGCTCCACTTTACCCCACTAGTATATTATTTTGAAGCAAACTATAGACATCATCTTCTTCCATCTTTGGCTATTTGTATATGTTTCTCTAAAAGCTAAGAAATCTTTAAAAAAAATAACTGCAGGGGCACCTGGGTGGCTCAATGGGTTAAGCCTCTGCCTTCAGCTCAGGTCATGATCTCAGGGTGGTGGGATCAAGCCCCGCCTTGGGCTCTCTGCTTGGTGGGGAGCTTGCTTCCCCCTCTCTCTCTACCTGCCTCTCTGCCTGCTTGTAATCTCTGTCTGTCAAATAAATAAATGAAATCTTAAAAAAAAAAAAACAACTGCAGCATCTCTACACCTAAATACTAACAATAATTCTTAAAAATAGCAAATATTCATGTTATTTATTTGCTTTTACTGTTTCACTGTATTGTTTTACTTTCTCAGTCAAATCCAAATAAGGTCCACACATTGCAACTACTTAATATATCTCTTAAATCACTTTTAAATCTGTGGGATTTCCTTCCACTTCTTTTTTTTTTTTTTTTCACCTTACAATCAGAAAAGCTATTTGTCTTTTATAATTCTTCAGTGTCTGGTTATCTTACGCATTTCCTGTAAATTGGTAGTTGACTCTAGAACAGTGATTCTCAACAGGGGGTGATTTTGTTCCCCTCTCCAGGGGACATTTGGCAGTGTCTTCAGAGATTTTTGGGTTTCATAATGCAAGGATGATTCTGGCATCTAATAAATAGAAACCAGAGATGATGTTAACCATCCGAGAATGCAGGCGAATGTCGTGGGGAACCCCCACCCCGCCGCCCACATACACACATACACAACAAGGAATTATGTGGCCCAGAATGTCATATAGAGTTTGAGAAACCCTGACCTACAGGCTTGGTCAGATTCAGGTTCACATTTTTCCAGCAAGACTACACTAGTGGTGTCAAGTCTTCCTTCTGGTTGTTAGTGATGTAAGGATCTATTGATAATCAACAACCAGAAGCACTAATTTAGAAGCATGAATTCATTAGGGGTTGCAAAATGGTCATATTCTAACTGTATAATTCTTCTTCATTTATTGGCTGGAAAAATTCTATAAAGAGAAATTTCCCCTCATCTACTATTTGGTCACCCAGAGAGATGACTGAAAGTATTAAAGTCTGTTGAATATCTTGCAAGAGAGTAGAATCCCACCAGCATGCCTGCATATGTTTTCTTTCTGTAGTACTTAGATTCAGTTCCAAAGTAAGTGGAATGATGTAGACAATGTCAAGATTAATTGGTATAGGGTATACAAACCTTTCCTTTTTAGTCTTACTAGACCATCTATTAGAGTATTTCTACTGAGATTCCCCCCCCCCCCAAATAACTTCAGCTGTATTTAAAGTTAATGAGCTTTTACATTAAAGCCACAGATATTTAGCCTTCGGATAACATTTGGATGAACCAGGGTGTATCTAATTACTCTGGATAAGTTCTTAAGAGGCTGAGAAGATTATTTATTCAGAACAAGCACATCATAAGTTGGAGTCACGTAGTAGTAGACATCATTCCAACCAATATGCAAACTACCTTTGTGGGGAAGCCTCCAGATGTGGCTGAGAGCTTGAGAAATGCAGGTAAAATCAAGCGTAGAAATTATTATTCTTTTTGATCATAATCTAGAAGACAAAAGAAGCAAAATCTATGGCGTGAGTGTCACAAAGCAATTGTGGGATCGTCATCAGGACGACCCTCACTCGCTGACTTCTCATTAGCCTGGCATCTCAGGCATAGCTAGGCTCAGATGTCCAAAGAAAGTCAGGAATTTGCTCTAGAATGAGTGTTTCAGTGGTCTGGCTGGAGTCAAGTGTCCATCCTTGAACCTGTCACTATGATTAGGATGAATGAATACTTTGACCCGGCTGGTGCTTGTGGCCACTTCTAGAGCCACAAGACAGATTCAACTCCACCAGAGCTATGTGGACTGAGAAAGAAGGCAAATTATCCCACCAAGGAGCTTTGGGCTGTTAGATGAAATAGATATCTATTATACTTCAGTTTTATGGTCTTTCAACTTTTAAACTTTACTACTTCTACTTACTAAGCATCTTATTGCATTTTTATTTGTTTTTAGTGTTTTCTTTACACAGAGAACCAGGAAAAAAAAAAGTATTCAACAAAGATATTGGTCGTTTCGTGAAATTTTAGTATTTTAACTTTCAACTTGCCAATTATTTCCTACACATAATTTAGTAAATTAGCCTTCATGCCGTGACAATTGTTGAAATTATAATTTTGCAGTTCTTTTCTGAGAATTTCAGTTCACAACTGGATCTCCCTTTCAAGACAGTTGATCTTTTTCAATAATTATAGCATATCATTAAGAACACTGAGGGAAAAATCTTTGCATGCATATGTTTGTACACACACATGTGTTTCATTAAATATTGGAGGAGAAATTTAGACTTCCTCTCAACTTGAAGGTAACCACAGGAAATTCTTGAATTTTGTACCTTATTAATGTGATTATTTTAATTATTTTCATTAGTAGAGATAGTAGAGAGGGTATTTCTGCAGCAAAACGGAAATAGAAAATAAGAAAGTTTGAAGCACTTACAAAAGAGGAGAGAGAAAGGACATTTTACGATGAAAACCTATTTTGCAGAACACCAACAGGCATTTACCAAACATTTACTGGAGGTGGAAATCAGGTTGCATGTGATCAGAAAAGTTCACAGCTCTGACTTTTCAACTGGAGGAGATTCTCAGTGACTTAGGTCACTCGTGGTGGCCCTGTGAAAGCATGTATGTAGACAGGAGTGCTATAGTAGCTGCTGTCGTGTTCTACTTAGATTTCCCGTGAGGAGGGAGTCGCTCCTTCCCCCAGGTTCAGGGAGTGGTAACCAGGGTCTCACAGCTGGGCAATTCCCTAAGCTTTGCTCTCTGCTGAGGGAGGGCTGCTAAAAGTTATGCTTTCTCACTGACAGGGAAGCCCATATCCAATGACTGCTCATATGGGGGTACGATTGTCTCATTTGGGACACTTGTAAAGGACCAACCCCACTTCAGCATTCCCTATGGAAATGGCTAAAATCTTATTTGAAACTGCATTGTGGTTAACATGTCCCTGTGCCCAGTCCCGTTTCCCAGACTTTCTTACAGTTGTTACCAAGAGCATTATTTCTTTAAAAAGTGTCTTTTTTGAAAAAGGATTTAATTTATTTATTGAGAGAGAGAGAAAGCACAGGTGGGAGAGGTACAGAGGGAGAGGGAGAAGCAGACTCCCCTCTGAGCAGGGAGCCTGACTCCAGGTGATCCCAGGACCCCATGATCATGCCCTGAGCTGAAGGCAGAGGCTTAACCAATGGAGCCACCCAGGTGCCCCTCTCAATAAAATTCTTATATGTGAATCTCCATCATAGAGTCTGTCTCCTAGGGTTCCTATTCTCTCACAGTTGGTACCAGGCCTGGTTTTTCAAAGCATATTCTGAATGAGATTTTGTAGTTGGATGTGTGCTTCTTTGGCTGACAATGAGGACGCCATCACTGACCACAGGGGCAGTCTTAATAGTCCCTGGGATATGGTACAGTAGAATTTAAAAAGCTTTCACCAGTGCTGAACTGTGGAGGGAAATATAGGGCTGGTGCAATATTACTGGCATTTAACACTAAGTATGTGGGGATGGGCTGGAGAGAGGTAGTTCTTACCAGAACTGAGAAATTAGATTGCTATTTCTTGGGACAGTCAATCCATTGGGGACAGTATGAGAAATGTCTGGGTGTGGTTAATCACCAATTTAAGGCTAAATATGAAAACCATATAAAGAGGCTCTCGTCTCCTACAGCTGGAGGACAGAAAAAGCTGAGGATTAGGCCCAGTTACTTCACTGTCCTTTTTCTTATAAGTTTCCCCGGGGAGATGAGACCAACTAGAATCCTGGAAGAGCTAATCCCAGATGGAGTGAATTTATTCTAGGAAACAAAGGGAACTATGTGATACAAGGGATAGGCTATCGTCCATGTTGCGTGGCATAGCCCCTTTCAGGAATAAGATTCCCATTCTCTGGCCACCAGAAGAATTCCTGCTGAAGGGTCACAACTGAGGCTCTTCTCAGGCTTGCTGTAGCCTGAAACGAACTGCTTCCCCCCAGTTTACACCTCTTTCCAAGGTGCAGTTTAATTCCATAACTGGTTTGTAGTTTTGTGGCTACCAAACAAACAAGCATACTAACAAAAAGAAAAAAAGCAAACACTCACTCTGAGTGAAACACTGAAGGGTGTTATCTATAGGGCCTCTGCTGTCTTCTAACAGGTCACATTGGAGGAATCTTCTGTTTTATGATACCATAATTTAATATGAAGGATAAACAAGTAGTGAGGATACACAAGCATAATACAGACCAGGGTTTTCAAAACCCTTCTAAAGAAATGGAACTCTCTTTTTGTTCCAGATTTTTTGCGGGGGGGGGGGGGGGGGGGGGGGGGGGGGGGGGGGGAGATAGAATTCCTATATATAATAAGGTTGTATATGGAGTTCCTCTGGTTGGTGGATTTACTTCTTCCTTCTTTTGAGTAGTTCATAATTTGGGTAGTAGGGGGACGGCTGGGTGGCTCAGTTGGTTAAGCGGCTGCCTTCAGCTCAGGTCATGATCCCAGCATCCTGGGATCGAGTCCCACATCCGGCTCCTTGCCCTCCAGGGAGCCTGCTTCTCCCCCTGCCTCTGCCTGCCACTCTGTCTGCCTGTGCTCGCTCTCTCTGACAAACAAAGAAATAAATAATCTTTAAAAAAAAAAAAAAGACTCTGCTAAAAAAAAAAATTGGGGTAGTAGGGACCCATTTTACTTTTTCTTTTATTTCTTGTTTTTCTCCTCTACTCCTGCTCCCTTCAGTGACTTCTGGAGCGAGTTGGAGGGAACTTAATTCTCCACAGAGCAGTATTTATAAATTGCTGATCAAAGTGCCTACATGATAAAGATCCTACAGAAGCCACTGAAACATTGGATGGGGCGTTGCAACTGGTAAGTTCTTCGTTTCTTCAGGTTTTGATTGTGTACTATTTATTATCTCTTCTTAGTCTTATTCTCTATGTACCAAACCCCTACTCTGCATCTCTTTGGAAATCTCTCTGTTCTTTTGGTATCTCAGAATAACTAAATTTTTGGTTTTGGTTAGAACTTCATGTCAACAAATCTAATGAGATTGCTAACCAAGTTTACTGCCTATTCTATTCACTTCGAATCATAAACAGACATCATGAATATCATAGCAGTTACTGATGAAAATGTTCTAACAATTTCTCTTACAGATAGTAAAGAGAGATACAGAGAGATTAAATGACCTTTCTGCCACATAATTACATGGTAGACCTGGGCTGGAATACAGGGTCTTCATTCTCTCAGTCAATATTTTCCAGCATTCCATTTTAAGCACTTTAAATTTATTTCACCAAATGAATTTAAATTTCTTTCACCAACAGTGCTTTCCCACCCCATTAGACAAATAGTACCAAAGTAAAAGAACTATTAAAAGGAAAAATAAGATGCATCCCAAAGTTCTAACACATCTACTGTCTTCCTTTTTCTATATCCTCTCTTATTTCATGCACATAGTACTTTTTTTATAGTTATAATTTCTGCAAGAGAGACCTCCTCCTCCTCCCCTTTCTGCCATTTCCTTCTTTTTCTTCTCATCTCCCATTTCTTTCTCTTCTTTCTTTTTTCCTCCTCTTCTTTTTTCCTGTCCTTTTTTTTTTCCCTCTTCCTCCCCCTTCATTCAAGACTCAGTTGAAAGCACACCATGCAGACAAGGGATTATTTTGAAACGACCAAGGTGTGTCTGTCTTCTGGGTTTCTCTTCTTTTTGAAAAAAGAGAGTAAGAGGAACTTTTCAACTAATCAAAATTGATCCTTTCTCATGTACAAATCTGCCTGTAGATGATCAGGGATTTGGAGGTGGGCGTAGGGGAAACAGATAAATTAACAAGTGTCTCCTGAGATTTGGAAGAAAGAAGTTATATTAGGTGGGTTAAGTCGGCCACAACCAAAGCCTAAAGGCAGTAAATTCCTAAAATCTCATTTCTGTGAGGGTAAAAACAGATGAAAGTGTCAGAGAGTTGAAACCAAGAGACTATGCCTGGCCTAATCAAAGATGGAGACGGAAGAGGGCACGTTGGTTCTATACCAGCGAGGACCTTGTTCTGTCCCAGTCTTGTTCTATAGGAGAGATATGTGTGCTGGGCGAACAAAGATCTAAGTGTACCATGGACTTGTATACGTGGGGCTCAGGCTACTAATGAATGTGTTCTCTTAAATGAGCATGACGTCAGGTGTTTGTCTTTCCTTGAAGAACTTGTTGTGATTAGAAGAGGGCTGTAGTGTGACCTTCATGGTCAGGAAGAGAGCAGGGGAAATGCAGCCAAGTCCTGAGAACAATGTTCACCTCCCTTCCACCTAGATGCCCCTTCAGTTCCTTTGGTATTTGGCAATTTCCAGTCATCTCTGCTCAGAAGTAGCACTGGTTCCTATAGCCTGAATTTTCTACTGGGGACAGTCTGGCCACATAGTTTCCAATGGGCATTGTTATAATTCCACTATAGCCCTATTCTCCACCAACAGTGGCTCGTGAGAGACTATAAACATTACAACACCACTATTCTGGCCATCTTTGTGTCCCACGGGGATAGGTAGGTAAGGTAATGAACAGAACATGGAGACCCAGGACTCTCTCCATTTTGCGGGGGAATCACCATTGTGAAGTGTTACTGGAGAGCAAACATCATCTTAGCCCCTCTGACACTGGCTGGACCAGGAGACTTCCTCTTCATGACTTTCCTTTGGATATGCCCAGAAATATAATATTCTGTAGCCAGCAGCATTCAGCCACAGGCAAGCACATGGAGAGAAGAATGAAATAGACAAGACTTCTCCCATCTTTCAGCCACTGAAAAGCATTTGGAAGTCTCTGGTCCTATAATGGGGAGGGTTTGAGGACTCTGTAGACTAGCCTGAACTTTATAACACTATTGGCCAGAGGGACCTGACCAGGTTATGTGAATCACATCCCAAATCATACAATGGGATACCTTAACAAGGCTTGCATTCCACTTTTTCACTTACTTGTACATCATAAACATTTCCCATATTGCAACATGGTTTTGTATATTTGTTTAGTGAATGGCCTTCATAATTACGATTTGATTGCAGCATAATGTTTCCCTTAAGAGGATGTGCCATAATTTGTGAAGCACTCATTGATTGCTGGACATTTAGGTTTTTTCCAATGTTTCATGATTACAAATAATGTTGCAAAAAAATATTGCCTATTGCTTCTTTTCTTATTTTAAATAATTTCCTTCGTGTACATTCCCAAGAGTGAGATTACTGAGTCAAAAGTGTAAACATTTTACTTAAACAAGTCCAAAGGGAAAAACACATTCTATATGCTTGAAAAGTAAACTATGAATCTGGAAAATACCAATTGGCTGGGTCTGAATCTTTGCCCCATTTGATTTAATTTGAAATAAAGGTAAGCTTTCTTTTTCTATAACTGAATCCTCTGAATTAACATCAACCACGTAGGCTCTACCAACCGGCTGACCAAACAGACTCTAACTGCAGGGCCGTGATATGGCATAACAGAAATTACCTTGCCCTCGGGTTCAGTACAACATCCAATTGCATTATCATTTTCCCAGTAAATGGCTCTTGTCATCCATAACTACAGCTGTGTGAAACCAACGGCGTCCACTTGGCAATGAATCACATACCAAAGTGTTACTCAATTATTATCCAGAAATAAAACTTAAATCACTTCTCCTGGCTAACTGAGTGTAAGGTACTTTTTATTTACTGAAGGATGAAATCATGTCTTTCAAGCAAGCTGTGGTTTCAAGTGTCAGTTTTCTGATAGGTAATTTCAATGGCCTCAAAATGTAAGGTGGACTCACAAAGCTCTCTCTCCCTTTTCCTTCTTTCCATGGTTTTTGGCATTCGGAATGTAATCCTGGAGCTTCACCTCAAGGCAAATTCCACACTTACCTTACCGTTTCCCCGAGGAAACCCATTTCACAATAGTTGTACTACAGTGGTATTTGTTTCACTTCAACAAAAATTTATTGAGTGTGTTTGTAGCAGGGCGTATGGAAAGAATATGGCTTGAGAATCATGCTAACCTGCTGTGTATTCAGGAAAATATGTGTGTAATCTCTCTAAATCCCAATGCCCTCATTTATTAAATGAAAATAATAATATACCTTTCTCACAAATTGTGAAGTACAAGCAATATAAAAACTAAGAAGCTCTTGGTAGACAATAGGCACTCAATAAATGCTAGTTATTTTTCTTGAGGTCTAGATGGAATACAAAATTGCAGGACAGGGTTCCTGCTCTCAGAGCCTACAGAATGGCAGATGTAAGCAGGTAAACACAAGTAATTATGATACAAAATCTGTGACAAATACCATAAAAGAGAAACAAAATTTGAAAGGAAAGATCAAGGAGAGACAAGAGAGAGGGTCTAGAGAAGGGATATAAAATAGTAAACAGGAATTTGAATCTAGATTCAAAGATTCTGGGTTTCACAAGTCACCTGACTTCTTTGGGACTAAATTTCTCCATCCAAAAATGAAGGAAGTCAATTAATATTAATAGAGTTTTGAAACAAATGACATCATGTATATGAAATCTCTTTGAGCTCTAACATCCTTTGCATTTGTTAGTTATTTCAATTATGATAATTCCAAATTTAACTAGCTGGAAACACTTTATGGAGGTAGTGGGATATGAAATAGCTATTGGAGAATGGATTGGATGTTGATCACATATTATAAGAATGCTGAGGGTATATCTTAAACAAAGTTTTGCAGGGAAGAAAATGCACCATGGAATGACTGAGTTTAAGTGGAAATAATAGTGAGAAGTGGTTTGGGACCATATGGGAAAAACTGGGTGGATGGTTTGATAAGCATGTGTTTACATTTTATTTTACATCCGGGGAAGCTCTTGAAGTTTTTTGAATTGGAAGCAAAAGCACTCTCCTCTCTCTCCTCTCAGAGTGGAGTCTTAGAAAAGAATTCTCTAAGTGGTATAGACATTGCACACTGTCCCTCCCTTGTTGAGAAGGAATTTAAAGCACACATCCCAACATTAACAATTAAATTGGAGGTTGACTTAAATATTCTGTGGGAGTCTTGAATAACAACCCCCCACCCCCAACAATGATGTTCACATTTCAATCCCCAAAAGCTGTGAATATGTTACCTCATGTGGAAAAAGAGGATTTTTGCAGGTGAGTTTAAAGATCTTGAGATGGGAATAGAGTCTTAGATTATCCAGGTGGGTCCAGTGTAATCACAAGAGTCTATGAGAAAAAGACTGGGGCGTGGAATCAGAGAGAAGAGACGTATGCTACAGAAGTTGGAGTGAAGTGCTTTAAAGATGGAGGAAGGGGGGTGCCTGGGTGGCTCAGTTGGTTAAACAACTGCCTTCGGCTCAGGTCATGATCCCGGAGTCCTGGGATCGAGTCCCACATCGGGCTCCCAGCTCCATGGGGAGTCTGCTTCTCCCTCTGACCTCCCTTCTCATGCTGTCTCACTCTGTCTCTCTCTCTCAAATAAATAAATAAAATCTTTAAAAAAAAAAAAAAAGATGGAGGAAGGGGCCACCAGCCAAGGAATGTAGCTTCTGGAAGCTGAAGAAGGACGTGATTCATCCTAGAACCTCCAGCAGAAATGCAGGCTTGCCAATACCTTGATCTTAGGACTTCTGACTTCCGGAACTGTCAGGTAATAGGTTTGTATTGTTGTAAGCCACTCAGTTTGTGGTAATTTGTTACAGCAGTGATAGGAAACTAACACGTGACCTCCATCACTGTTATTTTTAGCTTATTTTCAATCTCTGTCCCTAACCCACTGCCCACACCCATTTTAAATATATTACAATACCCAAATTTTTCTCCTGGGATTTCTTTGAGAATATAAATGTGTATTGTCAAACTAAACATTGTAGTACCTCTTAGGAGGTTTAGAGCTCATCTTACCCAAAAAATAAATAAATAAGTAAATAAATTTTTTTTAAAAATCTGAGATCCATTTGTGAATGATTCTTTTGCCTGTTTGGTTTTTCTCATCAACTTGACACTATTTGGAGTCAAGGGAGTCCCTGAATTGTCCATAGCAAGGAGTTTTAGCTTAGGACCTGAGGGGCTCCACAGACACAAAGTTAAATTTCAAATACTGCTTTTTCCAAATGGTTCCAACCATTCGCATATACAGCTATTCAGAAGACTTACTTTTTTTTCTACCCAGTGTTCAACCTGGCCCTTGTACTTCCTGGAATTTGGAGGAAAAAAAAATCACTAACTTTTAAGCATAAAGGAACAAGAAACTGGAAAGGGGAAAAATATCACAAACCAACATGCTTTAAGAACTTCCCAGGATTCTTTCGTGGCCATTCTTTTGTATTCCTATCCCCTATGACTTCAGCCAAAAAACATTAAAATGAGTTCCTTATACCATGCATGGTTTGCAGGTGAGGGTTGTCTGAGCTTTAATTTGCTGTTTGATTCGCCCCAGGATTTTCAGGTGTTGCATGAGGGAGTAAAGTACAGAGCGTACCTTAGTTCTTGGTTGTTAGCCATTGGATGATGGCCATCATATTATTAAACCATCCAAGCACGCTGGGTCTCAACCACAAAATTTAATTTTCCCTACTGCAGGGACTAATCAACTACTATAGACTTAAAGACCTAAAGAGACTGTTTTTATCTGCAAAAAATTCCCCTTTCAGACTGAAGTGGAGCTGATTTTAGTTTTGTCTATCCTCAGGGTTACAAACATTGATAGAAATTCAGCTTGATGAGAAACAGATAAGAGGTGGAATTTATATGAATCCAATCTGTGACGTAAATTAAAGAAAGATGAAAGCTTTGAGGTTCTTGGTAACACCTTAGTAAGTAATGTTTGGGGATCCCTCTGTAGGCAGTTCCCACCATACTTGTTAATCTATTTTTACATCCTCTAGCTAACTCTAAGAGCTAATGTCTCCCCATCCCTATTTTCTGTCCCCAGGAGGATTTTCCTCTTTTTTGACCCCTTTCCCTTTTCCTGGCACCTCTTCATCCTTCACTGTTGTTGTATTCCACCTCTAACCATGCACCAGAGGACAGAATTGGTGATACTGAAGCAAAAGCAAGAAAGAGAAGAAAATCATGTGCACTGGATACCTTGTGATACTGGTCTTGGATTCTTTTGTCAGACCTCGTTGATGACAGAGAACAGGATGTTGAAGCCACTGGTTTTCAGGTGCCTATTACTGGTAGCCAAACCATTTTAACTGATTATCAAGGCATCCCATTATACAGTCAAGATTCTTTAATGATAGAAAGGACATTGTAAATATTCTTAAACCTTTTAACCCTTATCTTTAAAACTATTAAAAATACATAAGGCCCCCAAAGACGGAAAATTCCTGTTTTGACGACCTAAAGGCTGCTACCGAAGCAAGGGGTGCCACATGGCATCAATTGTTCCTAGGCTGATGCAATCAGCATAGAATAATAAGATGGAAGGGGTTGACTCTAGAGGTGGAAAAACTTTTGATTATGCAGATTACACGATCAGAAACAGCAAATCCATATGGCTCCAAGCCAAGTGACAATTGCAGGAAGAGCACTGCATCTCTTTCAAATATTTAAGGATGATCTCATTGAGACATCAAAGAAATAGGTTGTAGCTATAGCTAAGGATTGATTTGATTGCTTTAGGACAGAAATTGTTTGGCATAACACCAGAGTTTAGGGGTAAATTCCAAGTACTTATACAGGTGACCCAAGACTTACAGCTGCTTAACTTGTAACTATTGTTCAGGAAACAATTAAGATGTAAGTGGAGGGGTACAAGTCAGCAGTATACTCCAGGGAGCTTCTGGGAGGTATAGGGTTTAGGGGGCTGGCTGGAAGACCACCCACAGTGTTTGATAATTTCTATTGAAACATATAATCACAGTGCTATACAGCCAACTTAAAAACTAGGTTTTTGGAGTAATCTGTTTTGCAATGCCAAACTTGTCTGGAAGAAACAAACTAGTGTCTTACTTGATGCAAATATAGGATACAATTGTATTTCACTGGACTGGAAAGTTGATTCTGACTGAAGACAGAAATACCTGTTAACCAATGCACTGTCAAGTTTTCTCAATCTGATTAAGAGTCGTTAGAGTTAACTGAGAGTGCAGTAGATGTAATGGTAAGAATCAAATGGCTAATTGGAAGATGACAGCACTTTACTTTTTTTGTACCTTAAGGGGACACATATTATGAGTTGTTTGTGCACTATTTTACCTTTCTTCTCTATTTAAGAAAACCGCAGTTTTGTTGGGTAGTCATGTGCTCTGTCCCAGGAAGTGTCCCCTGCTGTAATAAGTGAGTCATAGATAACCTTTTCCCTCTCTGACGGTTATTGGTTATAGGGGTGGGTATAAGAGCCAGCTCTTGTCAATGGGATGATATAAAAACTACAAAGAAGACGTTTTGCTGCCATCACTCCTTACTCCCCTTCTGTTTAGGATGAGGTCCCAGAAAGTGGTGATGACTGATACATCGCTGGCCATTCTGCATCATCAGGGGAGACCTCCTCGCAGGACTGAGGATACGCAGAGCAGAAACTTAGAAAGAGAGGGGCCCTCAGTAAGTCCCAAATGCAACCTTTGCCTTCTTAAGAAGGCAACCTTTGGCTTTCTTATTCTGGGAACAAGAAATGTTTTCTAGGGGCGCCTGGGTGGCTCAGTGGGTTAAGCCTCTGCCTTCAGCTCAGGTTGTGATCCCAGGGTCCTGGGATCGGACTCTCTGCTCAGCGGGGAGCCTGCTTCCCTCTCTCTCTCTGCCTGCCTCTCTGCCTACTTGTGAGCTCTGTCTGTCAAATAAATAAATAAATAAAATCTTAAAAAAAAAAAAGAAAGAAAGAAATGTTTTCTATTTTAAGCAACTTTTGGTTGTGTATTTTGCTACATTCAGCAAAAACCATTCTAGATGATAAAGTCAATAGGCTCTCTTCTTTTGGGTGACACCACACTTCATCATGGAACTCAGAAATCAAAGATTAGAAAACAGACTTGAAAGCCTGGGGCCAAAGAATCACAGCAATCACCCCAAGGTGTTTCCCTACAGGCAGTTATGGGAAGAATTTGAACCGGAGCAATCTTGCCCTCATAAAAATTAACCTAACTCTCAGGTAAAGGAACAGTTGAGTTCAAGAACTTTTTCAGATAAGAGAATCATATTTCTTTCTCATAATTTGGAAGGGAAAAGTCACTGAGAAGTCAGAATTCCTGCAAACGTGCAAGATGTGCTGCATTAACATTCTATCTAGTTTCCGAAAATGGTCTCGCCTGCTATTTTTAGAGATGTCTTTGGTAAGTTTCACACCTGTATTCCAGGAAGTTGAGACATCTGAACTTTACTTATTAAAATAAGACATGGTCTCAATTACCTTCTGAAGAGAGAAAACCATGAACAAGATCACTGCGAGTCTCCCAGATGTAGAATTAATTCATGCCACCTTTAACCACGGAAGTATTTCTTAGACAATCTGTGAGCAAAGAGAGGGGTGCGAAGAGGGGAAAGGAGATCAGAAGGTGTTCGAATGAACTGCTGGTCCCTTTAAATTTACCGGTTCTGGCGCTAACGTTTGTACTACACACCTGTGAAATTTATCAAGAAGAGGCAGGACAGCTCCCAAGACTAAGAAAGAAAGCCATTTTGAAGTGTTCTTTCAAAATGATGGGTGTCGTGGCTTTAGAGGAAACATTAGCTTTAAAGGAAAATTGGAAATTGAAGGAAGTGCCTACCCAAGAAAACGATTATAAGTATTCTTAATTGCCTGGAAATAATTTGTCATGAGAAAACAGACCATGCACAATACATTTACATGAAAGGCTCGGAAGCACTGATGTTGTAATGCCGTAGAGTTTCTCTGCACAGAGTGTTCCGATAACACACTGGAGACAAGGAATCTGACTTTCACTTTTCTCTTTCCTCCCCTTCCTTCCCCACCACCTCTTGCTTTTTGTGGCTGGGGAGGGACAGAGGGGAGGAAGAGCAGGCATAAAATAACTGCAAGAGTCAGTGACTGCTACTCAATGTATTTTATTATTTCAGGAATTCATTCAAAGCCGGGCTGCAATTACATTTAAAACAGGAGAATAATGGGCTATTGACATGTATATGGTTTTAGAAATATAAGGCCTCATTTTCTCAGCTGGAATTTCCCCTACAATGTGCATTTGCATTACATTAGAGATGCTCTTTTGGAAAAAGAGGATCACATGCATTCAGACATTTTGACATTATCTGGGTCAGAGGCAACGTTTAAAAGCAATAGCCCTACCAGTACCAAAGCTCTCTTACAGGCTAGCATTGCAGTGCATTAGAGAAAAAGGAGGCCAGCTCTGAGCGTCTCCCTGCATTGGCCATGTTTTATGACATACCTGCCTAACCCAGACATTAATCTACTGAAGATGAATTGGCCTGGTCATGGTCCTCTGCTAACCTTCAACGGCGTGTACATTACCTAAATTGAAATCTGCACTTTTTCATGCCACGTGTGGTTTGATGTGATGGTCCAAGGAATGTAGGGTGCATTAGAATTGGTTTTTATGTGAAGAGAATCTCCCCTCCTATTTACCTTTCAGCAGGGCAGCTGCAGGCTTTCCTGCTCACTTGACAATGAAGGCATTATTCTCCACTGCTTCACCCAAGAGTAGCTACCCTGGCCGGCTCAAAATTGCATGGCCCTGGTCAGGTATGTAAGCAACCCGGTGCCTTTCCTGTTCCCAGAAGTGCCAAAGGCATAATGAAAAAGGAATGCAGAAGTTTTCACCTGTTGTAATTGTCTAATAGAGCCCAGCACAATGGATTCTTTGTCATCTTCCAAGAAGAGGTCAGTTGTAGGTGTCAGTGATTATATGAGCGCTTTATGTGAATAGAAAGACCTGTATAATTGGTGTGATACTACCAGTAAAATCGCATCGAAGTTGCACAAGATGTCTATAATTTTCTAATCTCTCACGTCCTAGTCTCTCTGACATGACACCCTTTATTTACCCTGCACTTATACTTCTTTCCAGAACGGGCAGGGAAACGAGACTTGTACTGGCCCCTCTGTAGTTACTGTAATAAGTCGGGAGCAACTAGGAAACACTGAATCCTTGTGAAACTGCTTTCCTTGAATCTTCTGGTCTCATGCAGGTTAAAACTGAAAGAGTAAACTGACACCAGAGGGGTCGTGAGCATAAGCTTTATGAACAGATAACCTGGGTTCGAATCCTGCTCCTCCATTTATTGGAGACAGGTGACCTTTGAGCTTCATTTTCTCATTGGCAAATTAGTGATAATAATGAAGATTGAACGGGATCCTGTAGTCATTCATTCATTCAACAAGTGCTTAGGAAACAGTTCCATGTACCAGGCACTGTGAGTGCCTCTAGCTATCAGGGATACAGTGCTGGTATCTTGCTTTCATGGAGCCTATACCCATCAATCCAGGAAAGCATTTAGCATACGGTGTTTGGCACATAGTAAACAGACCATAAATCTGCTATTATCATCATAATTATTGTAATAAAAGTAGGTAGAGTCGCATTTCCACACTTCCTACAGAAGATATTCTATGCTGTCATCTAGAAGAAGGGCACAAGGGTTATTTTAAACAATGGTATGACACTTTCCAGACAAGCACAGTTTAGAAATTTGACCACTCGCTTTCTCGGTGCAGATATTTCTGTAAAACCATCAAATCTTTGTTTTGGCAACCAGAGACAATGGTGCATTCTGGGTGTTTTTGCTGAGGTTACCAAGAGCCAACGAGGCACCGGACACTCTTGCACTGGGAGGAGTCTGGAAAGACTTTCCCCATTATTAACATCATTTTTGTTCTCATCTTGTTTACAGAACAGCTTCAAAGAAAAGATTTGCTCCTGAGTGTAAATGCTCCCAATGTTTTCATCCATGATGGACACATTCAATATTGGTGACCAAAGAAAAGATTGGCTCCTGAGTGTAAATGCTCCCAATGTTTTCATCCA